>JANEHU010000706.1:0-155715 GCA_027563435.1 Nasonovia ribisnigri | reverse complement strand
AAATCTTAGCACATTTTCCTCTTCTAGACATAAAACAACGCAATGTCGCTATAAAAGACTTACTTGAAAGATCGTCAACTAACTCCAAATGTATGGCCTTTGTGGAAAAGCAAACAAATACTGCAATCCAAGCCTTTTTAGCTGCCACGCGTCTCAATCCACTTCGAATATATATTGGTCCCGCAAAATCTACTCCTGTAACTGTGAAGGGTCTAGTACACTGCACTCGATCTTTTGGGAGCGCTGCCATCATTGGGTGATTAAAACGTGGCTGTGCTTTCGTACATTGAACACAACGCCATACCACTGACCTTGCAGTTACTCGACCTAGCAGTGGCCAGTATAAACGCCTTACCTCAGACAACAAGAGTTGAGGTCCTCCATGGAGAAGCTCCAGATGGTATTTTTCAAATATCATGCGGGTTACTTTATGAGCGGCAGGTAATACCACAGGGTGCTTATGTTTATCCGCCATGTCTGAATTGTTGAGTCTTCCACCCACCAGTATCAAACCATCGCGTAGGAAGGGATTCAAACTCCGTAACTTGCTATTTCTTGGCACTTCTTGTCCTTTTTCTAGCGACAGGATGTCTTTGCTAAAGCACTCAGCTTGAACCATTCTTAGCACCGTTTTTCTCGCTTCGTTCAAGTCATGTATTCTTAAAGATTGAGGTCCATTGATCTTCTTACGCAGGAACTTTGAATAGATTGTTAGCCAAGCTACTCCTCGTATCATTTGGTTCCATTCTGAGTAGTGTTCTAATATATTATCTTTTACTGAGTTGTTTGCTACAAGTACTAGTTTCACTTTACGTACTTCAGGTAGCTCTTCATTCGCATTGACTATTGGATTTAAGATCCAATCCTTCTCATTCTTTTCCAACCAGGTGGGTCCCTTCCACCACAATTTTGCCTCTAAAAGCTCTCGTGGCCCCAAACCTCTTGAAGGGATATCCGCAGGGTTTTCATGTGTTCCTATATGGTTCCACTGGTTGATCTCTGTAACATCCATGATTTGAGCTATTCGATTTGCAACATATGTTTTTAGCCGGCTGCTCTGGCTATTTAACCATCCTAGCACTATAGTTGAGTCCGTCCAAAGCTTGAACTGATGAATGTTAATTTGCCATGACTCCGCAACTCGGTGAGCCAGCTCCGCTAATAATAATGCACCGTTCAATTCGAGGCGTGGGATTGTGCTGCCTTTTAGTGGGGCCACTCGAGTTTTAGCGCATAGAAGTCTGGAATGCCATTCTCCATCGCTGCTCTGAGTACGAATATAGATACAGGCTCCATAAGCTTCCTCCGAGGCGTCGCAAAATCCATGTATATCTATGATCTCGGTGCGCTCGGGAATAGCTTTTCTGGGAATGGACAATTTCTTTAGCTGCTCAAGCTCATCATAAAAACGAATCCATCTTTGCTGAATGTCTACCGGCAGCCGTGCATCCCAGTCTATCTTCATAGACCACAGCTGCTGTAAGAATATTTTTCCTTTCACTAAAACTGGTGACAGGAACCCAAGTGGATCGAAAATTTTGTTCAGGTCAGAGAGTATAGCTCTCTTCGATAACGCACCTTCTGATGATCTTGCTACGATGTCATATTGAAAATGGTCTGCGACTGGTTTCCACTGCAGCCCGAGTGACTTGACCGTGTCATCGTCTCCTATATCTAATACGAACAAAGGATCGTCAACACACTTGGACATGTTTCGCAAAACACATTCGGAGTTGGAACACCATTTCCTTAATGGTAACTTTGCTGAGTTTAGCACTGAGCTAACATCTATTTGCAACCGACAGCAGTCCTCCTCTGTATCGGCTCCCGTCATTAGATCGTCCATGTAGAAATCTTCGGCAATCACCTTTGAAGCTTTCGGTAATTCCTTCTCAACACCTTTTGCGAGTGCTATAAGACAGTAGGTTGACAGAAATGAGGCAGGAGTTGTTCCATACGTGACTGTAGTTAGCTGGTAAGATCGTAGTAATTCTTCTGGGCTGGATCTCCAAACAATTCTTTGTAAGTCCCAATCTTCCCTTGCCACTTTTATTTGGCGAAACATTTTTTCTATATCCGAAGTCAAGACGAATTGATGCTTGCGGAAGCGAATGAGGATTGAAAATAAATCTTGCTGAACAACTGGACCACACCTCAAGACATCATTAAGAGATATGCCAGATGTACTTTTGGCAGAGGCATCGAAAACCACTCGGACCTTTGTAGTTAAACTTGATGCTTTTATTACTGAATGATGTGGTAGATAGAAGGGATTCTGCGTCTGAACTGAATCGTCCATGACTTGAACCATATGTCCCATTTCAATATATTCGTTCATAAATCGTATGTACTCGGCCTTCAGATACTCATCATGTTGTAATCTTTTCTCAACATTCAAAAAACGTGCGGTCGCCATAGGTAATGTAGCCCCTAATTCACTGATTGTCTGTTTGGTGGGAAGCCGTACGATAAAACGTCCCTCCTCATCACGTATGGTGTGTTGCTTAAAATGTTGGAGTGTTTTTTGCTCTTCTTGACATCTCTTATTCGCTTTTGATGCTCGGCCATAGCTTGTGTCTTCAATGCTGCTGAGAACCTTCCAATCTTCCTCTATTATTTGCCCCATTGAGAAAAGTTTCGATGAATGCTGGTTAAAAAGTTCTCCTGTTACGAGCCATCCGAAGCTACTTTCTTGTAATGTGACTGAACCTATATTTAGTGGTATTTTTTTTGTTCCCAAAACATCAAAGAACGAGCCACCTCCAATAAGCAGATCGATACTTTGAGGTCGATGGAAATCTGGATCAGCTAGAAGTGGGGCCACAGTCCCTGGTATACCCCATCCACCTGCCGGCTCTGGACAAGACGCTAATTCTCCGACTATATTAGGCAGTATATAGCAAGAAATATTCATACTAAATTCATTCGTTCTTGATTCGACCTTCAACTCACTACATGATCTTGCTCTTAACCGATTGTCTCCAATACCACTTATTGGTAATAAAGACTTCTTACATGTTAGTTGTAATAGGTTTGCATATCTTTTTGACACAAAGTTGACTTGGGAACCGCTGTCCAAGATAGCTCTGCACTGGCGCCGTCCACCATTTTTGTCTCGAATTATAACTAAAGCTGTCGCAAGAAATACGTGAGAATTTCCCCTGGCGATTTCTGCTGGTACAGGTGCAGACACTAGGATTGCAGACGTAGACGGTGTTTGACCTTTTTCCGGTTGTTGTTCTTTGAGCTGCTCCTTCTCTTCTGTTTTTTCTTTCTTTTCAAAATGCAATAATGAATGATGATTACGGTTGCACGTTCGACACCTGTAGGTGGATCTACAAGTATTTGCCATGTGTCCCGAAGATAAACAATTGAAGCATATTCCTTTTCCTTTCACAAATGAGACGCGTGCGTTTAATGGAACTGCTTTGAAATCTTCGCAATTATATAATTTATGCAGCTTAGTACAGTAATGACAGGAGACAGTTTCGGTAGATGCTACTAAAGCTCGCCTTGCTTCAGAAGCGGAATGTTTGACACTGCTTTTCTTTGCTGCTTCAACAGCCATATTAGTTTTGATGTCTTTTTTATGCCCAGCTGCTGCTTCTGATGACTCAAAGGCTACACATCGACTGGATAGAAACTCCTCCATTTGCTTAAACCTTGGTAGCTCTGTATTTCTTTGGTGTAGCTGCCATCCATGTGCAGTGTTCTTGTCAAGTCGATCTACGACGATAGTAACTAGCCAAGCATCCCAGTATTCTACTGGTTGCTCTATTGCTCGTAATGCTGCTACATGTGCACAAACATGAGAATGCAATTCTTGCAATGAACTAGCCGATGCCTCTTCTATCCTTGGAGAATCCAAAATTGACCTGATATGAGATTGTATAATCAAGCTTTTATTATCGTAGCGCTGTTTGAGCCTTTGTAATACTGCTTCATAGTTACCGTCACTAACCGGGATGGATTTCACTAAGTCTAACGCTTGGTCGCTTAGACACGATCTCAAATAATAAAACTTTTGCGCAGCTGATAGTGACTCGTCGTGGTGAACCAGTGCCTTAAAAACATCATAGAATGATGGCCAATCTTGAATGTTGCCGTTGAACTTGGGTAATGGTATAGGAGCTAGTTGCACTCGATTGCTAATTGAGGTGTTTCCAAATGACACATTCTGTCCTGTCGTATTAGTTGGTCTTTCTGCATTTATTAGTTCTTGTATACGGGATCTTATATTATAATAATCAGCCTCAAACTTTTCTCTTTCTTGCTCAGCGCCTTCCATATCATCTACTGCGATTAATTCAATTTCACATTGAATAGCATCGAACTTTCGATTTATCTGGGGAAGCTCTTCTTGTCGAAAATCGAGGAGTGAAATTGCATGTTCGACGGAATCAAATTTGTTTACAAATGTTATTATTCGCGTTAACGACGCCTTTATGACGCCCCGCTTTCTTTTGAGGTCCGTTAGCATTTTCTGCGACGATTCGTCCAGTACCATGATAACAATGAAGACAGATGCTAATAATTTATTAGAAAGCTAAATATATATATAATAAATAAAATTTGAATATACGCATACAACAAAATAAATATGATCTAGTATCAAAAATAATGCGATATCAAATTAAAATGCAAATTGCTATATACGATAAATTGATAATAATATTTATAATTTATAATTCGGAATAAAAGATAATAGATTAAAGAATTGAAATATAAATCACTATGCAGTTACGCAACTATAAAATATACCAATTAAAAATACCACAAATATATAAGATTTGAAGATATATAAAATATACGTAATAAAATAAGATAAGATCACGTCGAGGTCACCAAAATGTATGGGCCGGGAACGAACAATAATAGGCCGTGCGCCCGGTTACCAAAGTACTTCGTGCTTACTACGTATTATACTAACACACCGATCGAACTTGTAAATGTATGTAAATTGTATATAGCTCAACTAGACTTGGTTAGGTTCGCCGCGCAAATACTAGTGAGCTATGTAGTGTAGTGGTGTGTGAGTGTGTATATGTGTGTGTGTATACTTAAATCGAGGACGAATAGGTAACTCTGTTATAAATAATGGTAACTCAAATATAAATAAGATAAAAAATATGATATAATAATATAGAAAATAAGATACGGCCCTTCTGGCCCAACAAGTAAAAATGTATATAGTATAATTAAATGCCTAACAAAAATGCCGGTTCGGCACAACCAGACTTAATAATAATATACAAAGTAGTTAGGTAATAATTGCGTAAGTGTGTAAACAGTAAAAATTTAAAAACTGTGTAGCCCTTATGGCTAAACAGAATAAAATATAGATATAATAAAATCTAATGAAAAAGAGTTATGGCCCTTCTGACTCAATAACACAACAATTATAATATAAAACAAAACGCTATTAGAGCATTAACATGGTATATTATAATGATTAGCGCGCGGCTCCTATAGCCGGCAGCATAAACGGTATAATAATAATAATAAATAATAATGCACGACCCTTATAGCCGAACAGAATATAATTAAAATAATATTAAACGGCCCTTCTGGCCCAACAGTAAATAATAATAAATGACCGGCCCTTATGGCCAACCGAAATAAATTATAAGTTGATGCAGCTATTTGAGCTGAAGCTCGTAAAAATAATATACGGCCCTTTTGGCCCAACAAAATAATAATTATAAAATGACTATAGCCCTTTTGGCTCAACAGAATAAATGTTAACAATACCTAATAATGTAGTACAATAAAAATAACTCACGGCTTGTCGGTGCACTGCTGGCCAGCTGCTACCTATGCCTATAATACACTAGATAAATACACACAAAATAAAATACACAATTACAATAATACTATAAATGAATAATTATGCTGCTGAATATAAATAAAGGCAAGATAATAATATATGTGAGCGAGGCGATTCGCGCACACGTCGTATATAAAATATAAAATAACAGCCAAGATAAAAAATTAATTTGATAAAAAATAAAACAATATTGTTAACACGACGCAACGGACTTCTCACGGCGACGTACGGAGAAAGACAAAAATTGCGGCGGCCGTGTTAAATAATATTCGCCTAGACAGCGCGGCGGCGTACGATAACGTTTAATCTACATAATATTATATAACTCACAAGACACAAAATATAATTAAAACAAAAATAAATATAAAAATAACGGCTGGTGCGCGCGAGTGTTTGTGTGTGTGTGTGTGTGTGTCGATCGGCTGTTACTTAGCGTATTATAATATAAGATTATTATTTTACGGTACGGCGGCAACAGTATGACTGAAGATACCTCGTAAGTTTTTCTTACATGAACTAAAAAGTAAAAAGAAAAGTTTAGAATATAGCAAAATGAATTTTTTAACATGCTTAAAGTTAAAATTTTGATGAAATCATATATTTACACAATCACAAGTAAAATAACAATTTCTCCTCAAACAAATTTTGATATTTTAATTTTTTTTTTTAAATATTTATTATTAATATTTCATACTGTCTTTATCGACGTGCTAATTTTACTGAAGTTTTGACAAATTTGCATTTCATATAGACAAAATGCGATCCATGTTCAATCTCACCGAGTTCCACGACAATCCGACCACACGCGCACAATGCACCGGTGGCAGTTGAATCAAAATAACACTAGACCAAGTTCCTACTTTACATTAACCCACGAAATAGTATAAATTATAAAAATATTATGCATCGGCTATACGAATAAATAACACATAATATAATAAATAATATATACATGATACGTGTATATGGCAGGGTGAATGTTTTAGGCTTTAGCACAACGCAGACGATATCTTAGATATTTTTTTTTATTTTAAACTCAATTACTTATAATTAGAGGTCGGATTTGCATGATTTTACATGTTTGTTTCTAGTCTATGCAGTTAAATGGGAGTGAGAAATCTTTACGATTCATGAAACACAGAATTCACAGGAAAAAAATTATTTTGCATAAAAAAGCATATTTTAGGGGTTAGAGAATATTTAACACGTTAGAGAATATTTGAGAATATTTTTCTAACATCGGCATATAATGAACATATTTCACGTATATCAGCACTTTGATAAATACAATGTTCACTAAATAATTTATTTCTGGGTTTTAATAAAAATTAATCTCCATATTGTATTCCTTATCGATTGCGATAGCACATCGGTGTCACGAATATTCTCGTCGTCTACTAGTCGTCCGTCGCGTCGCGGAATATATATCATGGAACAATATATAGTTATTAATTGTTGTTGTAAAATTAATTAAATTAAATATATTTAAAACCAAATTAATAAAAAATAAATTTAAACTTTTTTTTTTTTATTTTAAAAGAATATTTTGCATATTTAAAGACATAAAACATCATATATCTGGTAGTTATAATCATAAAAATGCATACTCATTAAAAAAAATACGCTTCAAATTTGAAATTAGTAAATACTTAGAATATTTAATTTTTATCTCCATCTATACATCTATATCATCAAAAATATTTTAAAGTTCACGGTCGAGACGTTTTTTCTATTATGAAAAAGTGTAATTAGACACAAAACAAAATTTAAAACATACTTCATTGTAACACATTTTAATTACCTCCACAAGTTTATTTCGGATTAATAACCAATGCAAAATGACGTAAGTTTAAATATTTAAATGCATGTTAAAAAAACAGCGTACAATTTATTAGCTTATTTAAGCTTTAAAGGAAGTTCATTTGTATAAAATTTTATTTTTTCACTTTCACCTTCGCATAGGTACTTTATATAATACAGTTTAGTTCCTATAGTACTAAATAACTTTTACCTCAACACATTGCCAATTAAATGATTATGCACTTCTTAAAACGAAAGATAACATCCTACAAGAACATAATATATAGGTATTCGTATTTATACAATTTACAGTTAAAATAAATTACTTGTTTACCTTTTATCCTAATTTTTAATTAGACCAAATTTTATAAGGATCTTTACAATATTGTTATAATATTCAATATATTATTTATAGAATGAAAAATAAATGATTACATTTATTAGAAACATAATTAAATGCCATACATTAAATAAACACAACACAAGTATTTATCTGGTAAAATAGTAGGTATAATAATATAATTTTTTAGAACTCACAAAAAAAAGGTATTAATCATGTTCATCCCGTTCTAAAATTTTACATTTCTAAAAAAAATTATGAAAAAAAAAATTGTAAATGTTATATAACTCTTGAAATTACAAAAAAAAATTACATGAATTTGAGATATTTATCCATTAATCTAAAGTAAATATGCAAATCCCTGAACTTTTGGTCCCTAATTATAACGTTATAGTTATGCAAATAGATACAATTAGCATTGGCTAGTATTTCAATGGCTTCGTTAAAATGTAACCCAATTTACAATTGACATGAGATTTAAGTTAACTGAACAATTAGCTATTATTTTATAAATTACTTAAACAATGTAATCAAATTAATGTACAATGTATTCTGGGTGAATGATTTAATGATCATTATTCGGGTGCCATTATGAGTGGCTTACGTTGAATCGGACACCTAGCGCACTCGTATCTCATGTTTGAACATATAAAATTGTACGAGTCACATATCTCTGAAACATAAGATCTTTAAGCATATTACTATTTTAGTTTAGGTTTAAAAACCCATTCCATGGACATTAATAAATTATGCATATTATATATAATTACCACTCATAAATATTGCTAATTTCAGAACTGTTTTTGTTTTGCAATGTTTTATTGATGAATATATTCCGACAATAACACAATGTTGCCTAGCGCCGTACTGAGTACATACATAAAGTACTCGTTACATTATGATATAATATCGTGTATGAAATGCACTTTTTAAAATTGAGTTTTATTTCTTCATCAGTTGACAGTGGGCTCAAGTAAACAGTAACGACTGACGTTCGAATAGGAGTTTGGATAGCCCACGGTAAACGATTTAAATTATTATAGTCAGTGGTCACTACAACTGCAGTCTATAGACTACGGATTATAATAATTATTTATATTAGGTACTATTCATCGGATGATTTGTTGTCTATTAATCCATTAACGAATGAATTATTATTCAAAACGACGAAAACAATAAAATACAATTAATAATGTCACGGTTATTTATTTTCAAGTTCGATATGTCGACTCCTCACTATAAATTATATTGTTATCGGATTCACGCATATTAATGAAGCCATACTAATGAAAATAATATTTTATATTTTATAAACAATAACATTTTCTCCTACTCTGATATCTCCCTCTAAACTGTTTGACTAAAATTCTACAGTGATACTCCGAGGTTACTCAGTGTACTATATTATACTATTTAAAAAAAACCATAGTTTTTAATGATTGAATTAAATGCTATAAATGTACTTAAATTTTCAAATATGTTTTGGTTTTTCACATCCTAGAAATTAGTGATATTAAATCGTTATTTTCCTCTTGGCTGTTCACGGAAGAAAATATAAAGATGTATGGGTAAATATATTTTAATTGTATTTATTTACTATGTGAAATAGGTACTAAATATTAGGGGTCATCATGTATTACTTCATCTATTAATAATAAAATATATTTTGCTTTACAAAAAAAATCTTTAATTCAGTGATTTATATTATTAAAAATACATTTTTATCCTCGCTGCTCACATCTTTTATCAACTCATTTTTATGAATCATTTGTGAGACACCTACTGACGTTTTTTGGTGGGTTATGATTAATGGCACCAGAACATATTCTTACTCCTGCTATACTGCTATACTGTTTTTTATTTATTATTTGTATAGATCGATATGAGTCAATTTATTTGCTTTTACTGTTTGTAAATACAGACATAGCAATGTGCATTTATCATAACGTCATGTAGTACCTACATAGTACACACAGCTAATAGCTTAAAATATTTTAACAAACTCATAATAATTAATATAAAAGAAACTTTAATATTATAGGTACACACGAACATTATATATAATTTATGAGGAAATAATTGACTCTGACGTTTTGCTTTCCTCAGATCATACATATGTATAAAATTGTACAAATTCTAACTTTGGAGTAAATACTAGGTAAATAGGTAGTAGGTAATAAGCCCGTAACTTAAATATTTTATTTGAAACATATTTTATTAAATAATTGTTTTCTTACTCACCCCGTATAACAAAAAATGTCTCTCTATCTCCAAACACATTAAAATTGTTTAAAAATATAACATACAATTTTAACTTCTAACGAGTCAAGTAAATCAGTATACCTAAGTTAAAAATTTCATTGGTTAGCTATTTACAAACCACGTGGCAATCGTGTCGAGTGGTAAGTATGAATAATCAGAACCAAAATTATTGAGATGAGAATATTTTGGTAAATACTTGAACACGCTAGTAAATCATAAATTCAAAAAACTGGTGTTTTTGTGGTTAAAAAATCGGTACCGGAATGCACAAATATTAAAAACAAAAGACGATTTGCGTAATGTTTTTCAATTAACCGGAATACGTCAGACAAAAATATTCAACTGGATTGTTAGATACCTTAGTTAAATGGCTTCTGATTGACCCTTTATCAAATCCACTAATAATTGTTTCATTTAAATTACCAACTATTTACATTACTACTGACACTGTTAATTCAATAATTATTGTAAACGTAATCATTGTTCGAATCATTGTTCCATATCAATATAATGCAGAAGGATATTATAAATATGTTTTTTTAAATTATAAATACAAATTACAAGTTTTAAATATCCTAGTACGAAAAATCCCCGTTTTATACAATAATAATAGTATTGACCTTTAATACGTCGAGTAATTTATTTTGAACGAAAGCAATTTTTTTTTTTAAGCAATACTGAATTTTTATCATCAGCCGCATTAACTAATTTAGTTTATAAAAACAGTTGATAAAAAATATGGATTCCACCTACATTATTTTCACTTCATTTATTTAAAAAACTATATATATATTTAATTTTATTATAGATACTAAGAAAATAATATTTTATAACAACCTTTTAATTTTTAATTTTCCAATCATTTACGTATAATTTTAAATTAGTTTTATATAAGAGTAACATTGATAAACAATTTAAACTCAATGTTACATAGCAATACTTGTTCAAATCAAAAAATTTTGATCCGCATGAATTTTAGATTTATTATTATTAAAAACTATAGGTACCTAGTCATACAAATGTGTTTAATTCTTAATTTGGAGAAGTTATTATGGGTCCTCCTGTAGGACTATGCAGAATTAAAATAGTGCTTTTACAAAATTTAAAACCTAAGCTCCTTACATGGAAATTACTTCTGAAACTTATATGGATTTGTATGGCATATCGTTTCGGGTACATGTAATACAAATCAGTAATCATAATATAGTAGGTACATAAATCAAATAATTCCAATTCAATAGTTCTTAGATAAAGTTCTGATTAAATATCTGAGAGACCCCGCTTAGCGTAAATAACTTAACCTTACACACACAATGAAAACTTTAGTTGAAAAATAAAAATGTATACATTGTATATTCACAAATCATGAAAATTACTTATAATTGCCAATCTACTTTCCAAAGTAAGCTTATAAACTATAAAATAAAATAATATCAATACATTCATCCCCCCACCCATTGATGGTTAATATGCTAGAAATACTTTTGTCAAAGACACGTTTTAGCTTAAAATATATGTATATATATTACAATAACTGAATATAGTGTAACTTGAAAAAAAAAATTGATGAAACTATAATCTATAAATCTTATCATTTTGACGTTGTAGCGTAAGCTTAGTTCCATATAATATTATGTACCCACTAAAGATATTAAATCATGTTAATTTTACTTACTCTCCATAAGTAAATCAACAATTAACGTGTCATAAACATATACCTTTCAGCCACTTACTATATATAAATATGTTTTTCTCTGTAAATATATATATTGTATACATTTATTGTGAAACATGCATCAATTTTATTATATTAATTCTTATAACATAAGTATAATTATGAGTATACTGTTGAAAATACATTATTGATTTTAATTACTATTCGTTTATACACACAGTGTTATAATGTTACTTAATAATAATTGCACTTTTGAGTAACAATACTTAATAAGATTTTACATACACAGACATTGATAAAAGTGTCGTTGGATGTATTAGTATTTAATATTTGTGTATTAAGTACCTATAATACATTTTTATGGTGATTATAATGGGATAGAGGATTATGAAAATATAAACCCGTCTATGATATTTTACTCTTAAAATGAATAATATTAAATGGGTTTAATAGCCCAATTCATTGTTATTTACTTTTTTCTATCAAAGCCATAATGTAGTACACAATATACCTACATATAAATATTACTAGACGGGTGTGAGAGGGTCAGTTTTTTGGTAGTACTACTGATTTTTTGAATGTAAAATTGAATCAGAAATAAATTTCTATAAAATAAAATATTTATCAAAGAATGTAAACATTTACAAATAGCTTATAGTGTCAAGGTTAGGTTAATAAGATGGTGATTTTTCAATTTTCATTCCATTTTTTTCTGTGTCAAAATTATTATCCGTAACACGACAATACGATCAGTTCAAGGATCTAAAAGAAAATCGCAAGGAATTCATAAAATTAATTTACAAGTTAAAATAACAACAGTTTAACAATACATAAATATTTAAAATACAAACATACCTATCTATATCAGTTATAAATCTATGCAATGACGCACTATAATAATATAGTACCTACAGAAATAGGAGCCATGGTCAAACGGTTTTTCATTTGTTATAAAACTTAACTAATTAATGTAAATAATAAATATTATTTAATCTATATTGAAACCCAATTATGATATAAACTATTAAATAGGTATCTTATTAATAATTATTCACCTGGTAAATGTGACTCGTTGAAATACATTTTCTCCGTAATTGTTTTATTTTCGTTTAATCTAGAACATATAAGTAATCGAATATTAAGTAGATAGGTAGCTACATTATATGAAAAAATAATAATACTTCTAATGATTAATCAAAAATAAATTGATTTACATAGTATAACTATATAAGTATTTAATATATAGTAAATATACATTATGTGGTGATAAATAATATTATTAGGTGTTTATAAATATTTTTATCACGTGGTAAAATATGTGAATTAATTAACTGTTTATTTAAGAAACTACGTATATTCCCATACAAAATAATATAATATACATATTATGCTCACATTACAAATAATAAAAACAATATTAAATTTTACAGTTATATTCAATATGTGTGTACAAAAATATAATTATAATTTTATTATATAATATGATTTTATTTTTTAGTTACAATATTATGCAAAAAATTCATGGACAAAATACTCAAATAATCTTTCACTCTCCTCGACCGTAAATTATAATACATAATGATACTCCATAAAACAGTTCTTAACCTTCATAACTAAAGTGAGACCAATTGAATGTACATAATTACCATAGATCATAGACTGCAAGGTTACTATCATTCTCAAAAAATGGGTTGAGAGGTCTTATCAAAATAATTCTTTGTTTGAAGGTTTAAAAATAATAACCATAAAACTTATTAATTATTTTTTTCTGTAAAAAAAATCTTCTCTTATGTAACTGATGGGTCAGTTATATGGCATATAAAAAATATAACCGTTGTGGAACAATATATTTATAATTTGAGTAAGCAGGTGTGTAGAGCACCTAAACGTATGTATAGTCAAGCGTAAACATGCGGTACGTACTACATAGTGAGAAATATAAATATAAATAAATATGCTATACAGAGTAATTCATGCTTGGTTTTTGCCTCCCTTGTTTCCGTATATAACGTAGTTATTCAAAATCTGATTTTCGGAATTTTTAAATATACTTAAAGACCATATTTTTTGAGAAATGGTGATGTACCTAAATCAAAATTCGAATGAGTAGTATTCAACATAAACATTATGTATTACGGGTAATTTATAGGTTCATGGTAGTAGGTTTGAAGTATATTGTGGGGGTTGTAATAATTTGAAAATTAAAATAATTAAAAAATAATGTATCAACGTTATATAGTTTATAAAAATTGTAAAAATTGTCCAAGTATAATAAGTACTAGATTCGGTAATAAATTAATTTTATATTTTTAAAGCCACTTTTAAAGATTACAGTCCTTAGTATATACTTTATACCTTTCATTAGCTCTGAAATTACTCGTTAAACATTTGATTTAGATATGTCATTTTTTTTTTTTAAATAAAATAAAAGAATGAAAAATGTGATCTCAATTAAAACATAGAAGTTGGTATCACCACATGACACTTCTTAAATGCTACGAAAAATATAAACTATTTGGTAAAACTTTATGATTTTAAATTATCAATAATCGATGATAAATTAATCAGCCAACATATTTTTTTTTTAACTGTACAATTAGTTTATAATTTTTTTAGTCACTTTTATATTATAAATATAATAATATTTCTAAATAAACACAAGTACAAACAAACATTAAAAAAATAGCAATTTGATCAAATAAACTATTTAATATTAAATTAAAAATAATTTATATCAAGAATTAATAGAAGTATATTTATTGATAGATAGAAACTTAAGATATTAAACTCACGCAAATTTTTTCAGCTATAAGTTTCGTAACACCATAATACATACAGCATACATTATATTGATTGATCTGATTTTTTTTCGATGTCTAGTGTTGAATGATAGCCGTAAATAATTATTGGTACATTTTACTACAGAAGAAGGCTTATTCTCACTTGTATTATAATATGCATATTTGCATACAAACTAAAATTTTTTAGGTAATTTTAATACTAAGAAACATTGTGTTAAAGAACAGATAATTTCGTATTTTGTATTTCATAATAAAAAAATATTTTTTTTAATTAGTTATTTCATCATCATGCCCTCAGCTATATAAAAGATAATGAAAAATTAAAATTAATTAATCATCGGTGAATTGATAACAAGAAAAAAATAAATAGTCATTGCAGAGTGATAGTGATCTTCCAGCACTACTGAATAAAAAGGCTGAACTTATCCTAAATTGATTATGACTAACAAAGATACGAGCAGTCATGAAAGAAACGAATTACAAACTTCGTTAATCTGGAAGAAACTGTTATCTGCAGAAGTCTTTAGGACACAATTAGTGCGAGTCCTTGTGTAGAGGAATAAATAATACCATTGTGATCGTTAGACCATAAACCATCAAGAAGATTAAAATCATAACAAGAAGTAAACATATGATCAGCATGAATGGAAAGAAAATCAACTACATTAGTAATTATAATATACGTGTCATAGGACAAATACGGAGAGTTAAAGAGCAAGTAGTTATAAGCCACTAACTAGTAACTTTTTATCATTAAAAATAAATGCTCAATACTTACACTAACACCAGAAATTAAGTGAGCGGGTATGCCAAAAAGTACCCCATCACCTCTAGAGTAGGTAGCTCGTAGGATGTAACATTATTTCTAACACATCGACAAATATTTTAATCCCTTGAACTTAATTATACATCGACTATTAAGCCATATTTCATAATATTATATTATATGAATATATAATTGAAATAGACAATATTACATTTATAATTATTTAAGTTTGTGCTTTGTGCTGAGACCTCAAAAAATCAAAAGATACATTATTAAATATAGGTATTAACATTAATAATAATATCATAACAGTAATAACATTTGTATTATTTAAAAGACAATTGAAAGGTGCAATATCACCATGGCCAGAATTAAGTTTTTTGTTGACATTGTAGCTGATACACTAACATATTTCTTCACAAGCTAAGAAAATGTATTGGGATATCTAATAAGCCAGTGATCATTAACAATATATATCACGATAATTTAATATCAAAACGAAGCTGCAAGAGTTCCCAATGCTGCATATGAGTTAAGTTCTCACCAATATACTCTCTACTTCAGTGCTCAAAATTACGTGGTTTGGATTTTGAATTCATAATCACTGAAACATTAGACGGAGAACTTAATTCGACATTAATCGGACGTAAACGTGGTACAGAGTAACTTCTTTGTTTTATTTTTTCTTAGACGTATGTCTGGTCAACCATTGAAATTTAGAAATTGTAATTTAAGACTTTCAAATATAATAACCGAACAGCCGTCATGAGCTATTAACAGGCTTCTTACAGAAAAACCAATACTTAATAAATGGGCAATACATGCCTTAGATGACATGGGGCCAAATACACACAGTCAGAAATCAGCAGCTGACTAAAAAAACGGTGGTTTTATAACCAGATAGTAATTAATAATTACTAATACGATTACATGATGTTAGCATGTGTCACAGTAAGCCAAAGACAAGGAAACCGAAAACCAGCGTCCAGTGACAATACAAATAAATTGATTATGAAACAAAGTCCAATATGATTCAAAAACAATATAATACTAAAATAATACTATAACAGTATATAAAAACACATATTGAATGCTTAATAGTATAACGGTAACAATAAAACTTCCGGTACTTAGTAAACAGTCGGTCAATAACTGAGAACCTGATTTTTAATGGCATCAATAGTGACTAATTAAGGATTCATGTCAAGAATGATTAATTACTACATTATAAGCATTGCCAAATAACAAAAACAAAAATGGTTAGGTGAAACAACAGTAATAATAATAGAGGGAAAGGTAAACAGTGGATCTCTTCATTTAATTGTGTATCGAGTGTCAACGAATAATAAATGTGCACAATGCATACATATTATGTATATAAAATAATTATTAAATAAATTGCCATTACTTTAAATATGATACAATTTAAAATAAAAACCATTTATACACATAATAAACAAATAACAAAAAATCATCTAGTAAAATGTCTGAATTAATAATGCAGAACTACTGTAGTACCATAATTCAGTTTATTATCATGTTTTACACATTCCTACGTAGGTACCTACCAATTTTATTACCAAAATACTAAAAATAATAATTAATTGATAAAATTATACTAAATTATTAATTGGAATTCAATTTTCAAAATTAAATTAAAAACCAAAATATGAATAGTTTTATTAATTCTTCAAACTATTTTCAATCGATGTACATTTAAATATAAATGTATTAAATCCTACCTATTTCAAAGTATAAAATGAAAAATATTGATTTTTCAATGATACCTATTAACAGTTAAAACTAATTATTTTAAAAGCATAATAGGGCAATAATTAGATTTATAAATTTTTTTTTTTTTTTAATCAGAAGGGATGGTTTTCTTAAACCTACGTTTAAAGGATTCAACGATGAAGAATTAATTACATTTTAACTTTAAGCTACCTAATCCATCAACCATACATTATTGTATCCAAAGTATATTATATCATTATAACGTACAGATGTTAGTGAACCTATATTTTAATACCGAAATACTGCATTTGGTTTAAAAAAAATATCATTATTGTTTTCAATATTTTAGTCGAACTTATTTTTGTTTTGTTTGTTGACAGGTATTCAAGTCCAAAACGTTCGTGGTTTGTCGAAGAAGAAATGGGGCGCAAGCTGCAGGGTGCGAAGGACACATACGACATAGACAGCCTGATCTCACCTATTTATGCGATGACCACGGCCGGCGCGGGCATGAACAGTGCCGGCTGGATGGGCTACAAAGCAGTTCCCGTCGACGAACCTAAGCCACGGACGCCGTTGTTCCTGATTGATAATGGTCTCAGCGCTAAGACACTAGATGCTATGCTACACATATTCATTATATGTTTAGTACTTTTTATTATCATCAACTGTATGTGTAAATTTGTTTGGTTGTTTTTAAAATAATGTTGTTTTATTAATTATTATGTGTATACTGTATATAGGTATAGTGTTAAGTGCCTTGCTAAAACATTTTAAGCTTAAAAACCATTTTTTTTTATTATTATTATTTATTGTGTGTTATATTTATATTTATAATAGTTCATAAATCATATTTTGTTCATAAGCCAAATGTATAATTTATTGACAATTAGATTGTATAGTAATTTCATTAATTTAATATAATACAAAGACAATATTATTATATCGTTCTTATTATTGTTATCCATAATAAATATGAATACCTTTGAGGTAAACATGTAGTAAATATTTCTGTTCAAGATGAACTACAACCTATGGTCAAAGTTCAATAAAGTTATGAACCTCATAAACACTTAAAAGTTCAAACTCAACACCGAACACCAAAGTGATTACTATAGTTAGTACAGTAATAATCGAAGTTCAACTATTTAGTGTTCATTAATCACCAATTTAATGAATACAATTAAATACATATGAGAAATAAATTTTATACATCTAAATATAATATGATTTGGAAAACTAACAGTTAACTTTCCAGACAATATTGTTAGCAAATAAAATAGTATAATTAAAATAGTAAAATAGTCCATCAGTTCTATTAAATTAATTT
This sequence comes from Nasonovia ribisnigri, assembly GCA_027563435.1. Classification (NCBI taxonomy): domain Eukaryota; kingdom Metazoa; phylum Arthropoda; class Insecta; order Hemiptera; family Aphididae; genus Nasonovia; species Nasonovia ribisnigri. The sequence goes on along the minus strand of JANEHU010000706.1, from coordinate 137,180 downwards.
TGTAGTGTACTTTAAAGTCTCACAACGTATCACTTCGATCATAAAAATAATAAAAAAAATATATCTATACTCTATAGGTACACCATCCACATTATTATCACGCCGTTGCATATATTTTACACATATGATTCAAATTATTATAATTGTGGCAGATGGAGTATTATATTATTATTTCCGCGAATCAGCAATCGGGGACAACACAGTAATCATCGACGGTTCACTATTCGAGAACGTTATTTATGGTACCGTTTTGGCGCAAAAAATATTTTACATTTATTTTTTTGTACGGTCATCAATTATCATGAAATTGTATTAACGTAAATCACAACAACTGTTTTTTATACTCAATATTCAAAACATAACATAAAACTTGACTAAAAATCAAAAAGACTTTAAGGTTGCGTTACCCCAAACTAACAATAATCAATAGAATATTAAAAACGTGTAACGGTGTAGCGTGGAGGTTATATTCAGTCATAAAACATGTTCTGAGTGTAAGGACCGGCCGATGTCACTAGGTCCTGTATGGGTGACCACCCGGGTTTTTAGTAACAAATCTTTGCCACACATACACAGTACACACAGACGTTCCAATCTAATCGTATCCCTCCCACTACAAACGGGCGTCACCATTTTCGGCCAAAATGTACCCTCCCTTTTTCGACCAGTGTCACTTTTGAGCCAAAACTTATAGTTCCCTTTTCGGTCAGCACCTACGTGTTTCTTTAAAATGTACAATTATAAAAACTGAACTTAACAATTTTTTTATTTAATTAAATATGATTGTATCCCAAAATGTGATTTTTAGATAAACATTATTACCTATAACTATGTGAAAAAATAATAAAATAAAACAATTGGCAATAAAACCTTAGTCAAATAAATTAATAATACATTTTTTTTTTTTTAAATTTTACTATTTTTATTATCTTCACTCTTCGGTGTAAGTTTAATTTCGTTCATAGCTGGTTTTTTGGAAATAAAGATAAACCAGTTATGTTCCATGTTTGATATATTATAATTTAAAACCAGTTATTGTGATGTGTTCAAAGTATACATAAAGACTCTATAGGCAATAGAGTATAGTGTATTTATAGACATACAGCATAGTCTATAATATAGAGTAATGCCAATATGTTATACCTTTTCGTTTCCATCTTATCTAATATATATATACATTATATTATGGAAAACCAATTAGGTATATATTATCGAGGTCATCAGTTCAACATGATACACAGTCACACACACACACACATACACATTGTACAAAACGACAATAAACACTCAGCATGGAAGTGTTCTCGTATACGTACCTATATATCCTAAAACCAAATACTGACAAGACAATCAACCAACAGGGTCAATCCACCGACAACCAAAATACCAACAAGATATTTAATTTCACTTTTAATTTTTAATCGTATTTTAAAAATCTGCGCACAATGTATATTATTGGCTATGTTAATAATACATTTTTTTTTATAATTTTGTACATGCCCATTCAACCCCCCCCCCCCAAATTTTTTTAGGTTTGTATATATTTATATGTGTATTTTTTTATGTATAAAATACCATTCCATTTGACCCAAGCTTGGTGGCGAAGTGTACAAAAAATTGGATTATCTGTAGATTATAATATTACGGCATCTAAAATAGAGCAATGTCACACTTTTGGATTATTGATTTTTGGCCCACATGAAGTATCAGAATGTTTTGTAAATGATTTCATGTCAAACTGTCCTCATTATGAAAGATTAAAAAAATACTGTGTTACTTGACTGACAATTTCATAAATGAAGAGAGCTTATTTTCACCTCAATATTGGGTTGCTGCGTCGGCAAGTTTAGCTGAAAATACTTGTAAGTCGTTCCATTTATTTTCCAATCATAATGAAGTTCAAACAGATATATACATAAAAATTAGAAGTATCAACGTTTTAAAAACACTTTGTGATGTAAATGTGGAACGGCAACGACGAAATGAAGCTTACATTGAAGATAATTAAAATAGTAAAATATGTCGGTACACACAAATATTATAAAATTATAAAAAATAAAACATAATCTTAATTTTTGACATATTATTCATGAATGCATATTATATCGTCATAATATAATTATAATACAGTTGTAGGTAATAATGTTTATCAAAAAATCACACTTTTGGATACAATCATATATAATTAAAATATAAAAATTGTTAAGTTCATTTGTTATAATTGTAAATTTTAAAGGAAACTGAAGGTACTGACCGAAAAGGAAACGATGATTGGCCGAACAGTGACACTGGCCAAAAAGGGAAGGTTACATTTTGGCCAAAAAGTGATACTGGCCGGAAAGGGAAGGGTATATTTTTGGTCAAAAGGAGGCCACCCCTATAAACAGCTGATGGCCATAATAGCCGGGTTTAAGGGTTAATAAGTAAGAAAAATGGGTAAGTGGATGTCGCTCTACTTAACAGTAGGTTACAAGTGGGTCACTGTAATAAATTGTATTAAATTCGAATTCAATGATATAATATTATTGTACTTATGCAAAAAATAATTCTTAGCGGAGACAATTGGAGATATTTGGACAATATTTAATTATCTATTATGTAATTAATTTTTTTAGTTAAAATGAAAAATAAATAATTCACGATAGATTTAATAATGAAAATATATTTATTATATTATACTATTCTTTTGTGTTATTGAAACAATTTAATAGATTTCCAAGCTCCTTTATCTCTTCCCAAATCTCTGAAATCACTCTATGATTACCCTTTCAAGCAGCAGCCACTGGAAGTAACAGGAGCTGTGTAAATAAAGTGGTAAATTGTCACTTAAAGGTTTATCATAATAACGATAACATACTCAATAACAATAATAATTAAAACTACGACTACCTTGCAGGGTTTAACTCATGTAAGCACAGTACTAAAATTTCTAAATATCGGTTCTTTTTCAATAGTATCGTTGTATCGCTTATCGATTTAGTATGTTATATTGCGTTTTTACTAATCATATTCTATTTATTTTTGCCAATATCTTCTGACTATTCTTTTAATCTACCTTAAATTAAGTGGAAAATGTAGCAAAATATGTGGTTTTAATTAAACTCTGTTCAGTAACAATTTTCAAATTCTAATTAGGTAAATCAAGTATAATTACTTTAAATTATTTTGAATATTTATCTATGGTCAAAAATTGTGAGTGTAGATAAATAAGCAGGACTAGATTGGGATTTTGGTAGCACATTTTTTTTTCATAGGGTGGATTAAAGTTATCTTTAATGTATCTGAATCTTCTTTCTGATTGCAACAATTAAGAGATAGATACAATGTATTATTACTAAATAATCAACAAAACGTATGACTGTACAAGTATTTTCATTTTTTTTTTTTTTTAATGAATTAAGGTTTTTGTTATTATTAAATTATCAGACAACTTTAAAGAAAATGTATAAAGATACTAAACTTTTATATAATTATGAAATTTTTCCCCAAAAACATATTTTAAAGTACTCACTATCTACTCACAATAGAAGGTGATACCAAAATATTTTTATAATAATGTACCTTTTGTTCTTTTGACAGAAAAATTCAACATCATTAATAATAAAGTCTAGAATAACTTTTTCTGTTTCTTAATAAACTTTAATGAAGTTATTTCTCTTCAGAGTCATGGTAAAAGCTTTTTAAAATGTTTGTAAAAGGTTTTAAGAAAAATATTATTTTTTAAGTACTGATAAATTATTATATAAATATAGTAATAAATATGTATATAATTCATATAATTAACTGTAAATTTAAAATATCTTTAAATCGTGTACATTAACAGCTAACAATTATTAAACATAATAAGTTGATTAATTATGATCTAAATTAATAACGAAAAAATAATTCTCAAGCCGTTCAAAAACTAAATATCACGTGTAATATCATGTTTAAAATTTAAAATAAATTAAGTTGGCTGTAGCGTGATTAATTTAACAGTGACGAAAAATATTGTTTTGAAAAACCTAACTCATTTTGATATTTTATTTTAAGGAAATTTTATAGATGCATGCATTTTTAAGTGTCTATATTTTTCCTGTACTTATGCTTGGTGTTAAATACGCTTTTAAAGTGAAGATGTAACAACACTAACATATAATTTTGATATGAATAGTTCATACCAAAAACACAGCAAAGGTCCAATATTTAATTTTTACATATTTACTTTTAGAAAAGTTGACTGAATCAGCTTATAACATTTGAAATATAATATAGGATATTATATTTAAAAATTAAAGGTCGATGGTTGGTTCACTAACAAACATAACGGCAAAATAAATATAAGGATAATGGCTTTAAATGTTTGGTTTGTACAATATCTTAAATTTTAAGGTTAATTCTATTCAAAATATTATGTATTCACTGATAAAAAAATCATTTTGTCACCTTTAATAGGTATTATAAAAACATAAAAATCACCTTAATGGTCAAAACTGAAATCTTAAGTTTACTTTAATTCTGTACCCACTTCCAGAACATTCAAATTCATTTTTAACCTAACATTTTCATAAGCCAAGGAAAAATAAAAAAAATATGGTATATTAAATCCATTGCACATTGTAATAATTTTCATATTTAATATACGGCAGTCGGGAAGTGTAATAGTATTGTGAAAACAACAAATATGAACTAACTACTATTCTAAAGACAGAAATTGTGACAATAGGAGACAACAATGACGTTGAAAATTTTAATGACCTTGCAAAATATATTTCCACTTTTCCTAATTAAAAGGCGGTACTACCCTACCAGTTTTCCAATAAAATACAGGAATAACAAAATTACAAAATATGCTACAACATCATAATATCAATATGTATAATATAATTAATCAATATAATTTATACACAAAAATATGCAAACTTCAATACATGCTTATCGTTATTTATATTTGTGATCTGCATGGGCCATTATGTTTATAAATGTAAATTGCTAAATATCGTGCTAAATCAATTCAGGGGTGTTTGAAGTGAAATTCATACTGCTACAACTTTTACATTTTTATTTAAGTTTATAATAAGACCATCAAATTGCATTACAAATAATATCAGTTAATATAGTATATTATATATTGTTGATCAAAATAATTATACATTTTAGATTTCACACCTGGACTGATAGACCTCTGAATCTCAAAAAATTCAACAGGTTAATGTTATGATAATCTATTTACATGCAGGGTGTAACAAGAAGTCCTGACAAAAAAAAACAAAACTTATGCTACTTTAATGTATAACAAAACTTGTGAAAATTATATGATTAATATATAATTTAAGAAATATATTCATGTCAGGAAATCCCTAAAAATAATATTGTGAAAAAAGTTATTACGTTCTAAACAATTAATTTACTCAAAAAAATATTGATATTTTAAAAAATAACTAGTTGTCTTTGGTAAATGGTTTTACCATTAAAATTGTTTTTATAATCAGATTCAAACAATTAGCTTTTTTGAATTATTTATTTTCAAAATTAAAAATACAAATAGTTTTTTTATATTAACATGTAACGCAAGTGAGTATTAATTATATATAACATTTTTTTAAAATATTGATTAGAACAAAAATGATTTAATTTATTGAGTCTTCTTGTTACATCCTGTATATAAAAATTAATGATTGTTTGTTTGTACTCAATAGAAGCAAAAACTACTGAACTATTTTCAATAAAAGTTTCAATAGATTTGTAGGGGAATGTTAATAGCTTATTTTTTCAGCTCATATATAAGTTGATATATGTGTTCACACATGAATTTAGTTTTGAGTCGTGAAAATCGAATATTTTTTTGTTTAGTTGAATGGTTGCCATAGAGTACACATTATATTACGATCAAAATTAGTAAAGAATGACATATATGATTTTTAAAATTTTTTTATAAAAATAAACAAAAATTAAAATTAAATACTGATGAAAACACGCAATAACAATGACTACTTTTATGTTTTATGATTTTCAATCATAATTTGTTTTCTTGATTATGGACATATTATTTTTGTAAACGGTTAAAGATGAATAGGTACTAACCTTAGCGATATTGGATTTACGTCGGCTTTTAACTTTTAAGCATTCGTTTAATCTGTCTCCAGTTTTTTATGTTAACATAAAAAATATGCCCAGAATTACGAAGTAAAATTAACCTCTGTAAATATTGTATTTGTATTCTAATATAATCAGCTGAAGCAAAACAGAAAACAATAGATAGATTAATTTTAACCCGGGTGAAGTCAGGTAATACAGCTGGTATAATATAAATATTATACGAAATATGGATACCTAAATCTTTTTGGTTTGGTTTACTATTTGTAATCTTGTTTTTAAATTTTTCTCGAATAATATGTAATCATAAAAAGAATATTGAACGTAACATAATTTGAAATATATCAAATATCATACTTAAAATCTTCAAAAATAAGTACCTACATTGAACATAAGATTACAAATGAGAATAAGAATTGTCCTTCCTATATATTTACTCTTGAAGATTTAATGTATAATATTATAATATCCGGATTCTAATTATATATGCTACGTTCAATATTTTTTAATTATATATTATTTAAAAAAAAAACTAATAACAATTATTGTCACTGTAATTTAAGCTTTTTATTTTGTTTACATGCTATTCTGGAATACATTTAGTCTTAAGCTGATCACATTATTTCTCATTACTGACATAATAATTAAAATTAGAATTAATAATTAGAAGCTACTCTAAGAAATTATAAACAAAAACTGTCTTAAGATTACTAATTTTATTTTATAACGTTTGTCTGAAAACTATGAATTGTTTGGTCGTAATTTGAAGACGGATAACTCTGAATACAAAAATAAATAACACTATGTATCATGTAAACTGTAAAGTAAATATCAGACAACCTACAAATTACCCACAGTTGTTCTATGTATAATGACTCTAATTTGGCAACAATCCACGGATTTTCGATTCAACTAATAATATTATATAACAATGTATAATTATAGTTAGGTACTATTATACAACAGTATACAAATCTACTAAGAATCGTTTTTTAAAAAATATAATGCATTTATGCAAATTAAATTTGTTTAACTTTGTAATTTGCCTCAGTGGCCAAAGCAATGCTCAACTATTTTGCAAGTTGTTTTAATATAAATTTAGGTCTATAAAAGGTTTATGTTGTCCTTTAGCTAAATAAATATCATTAAAAAAACCTCTCAACGTTAAACCAATATATTTCTTTCTCAAATATTATTGTTTTATGTAGATACCTAGATTACCGTTATATAATGAAAATATTTTGTTTATACTTAGTTTGTTTGTATCAATATAATAATATATTAAGTAATTTACTCCGTGGTGAGGCTATTACAATTAATTAACTAATAACTAATTCACACGTTATTCAATACATTTTTACGGGTTTTGTTTAACATGATCAGCAGTGGAAATTATATTAAATCAATGCATAATGTCATTATAAATCTAATCATTTCAGATAAATTAGTCACTATTCAATGATAATATCTTAGTACGATGTTACAATACGTTAAAAACATCAAATTATTTAAATTAAAAATTAGAATTGAAGTAATTAAACTATAATACATCTTCTTTATTTTTTTGTAAGTAGCATAGTATACATTATAAATTTCATCATAATATGGTATTCATCAGTAACTAACTACCTTTGATAGCCTATGACAACTAACAAAGATCTGAATCTGAATCCTGTTTTGCTAATACTTAAAAATATATTAATCATTATAATGATTATTATATATATCTTGTATTACATTTTCAAATTTTGCTATGAATAGAATACTTTTAATTGATTGCCAACTACAAAATAAATTTTCACGATGTCGATGGAATTGTAAAATTTTGACCCCCCCCCCCCTTCTATATACCAACTAAACTTTCGATAAAATAGAAAATAGAAATATTTTTACTGCCCCAAAAGGTGATGACAGATACAACAAATTTCAAAATAAAATAAAAAGCACACATCATTGACCATTGAACAATCAATACCACTCCACTCAGAATCTAAAATACTGGTTTAAAACAATGACAAATCATCGTATTTTAAAAACGATTCAGAATGGATCTTAGACTATTAATGAGGTAATACTTTTATGTGAGGTTATTAAAATATAAAGTGTTAATAATGTTTTACATTAATTATTATTAATATTGGTATAGAACATTTAATATGTATCTAGTAGATACACATCTTGTAAATTGCATTTGTGTAAGACATAAAATATTTTTATTTTAATTGTTCTTCGCGTGTAATTAAAAATACGAATTTCTGTTGATTTCCTAGTTGTATTCGAATTTCTAGAACACAACTACCTATTCAAGTTTAGAGATATTGAGTAAGTTATACAATAAACATCAATAACTGATATAATGGTATTGTACAACAATACACTGTTGGAAATTGTTTGGGAAAAAACCAACTGTTTACTTCAAAACAGTCTTTAAACAAATAAAAGAAATATTCTAGTCACAAAGGCGTTTATTATATTCGACAGTCAAATGGTGATACAAAGGTGATGAAAAAGTTTCCTTTACTGTAGTTGTCATTCAAGTAGGTATATGTTTTTGTCTGCTAAATTCTAATAAACATAAAGATTGTTGTGTGCAAATAGGAGTGAAGATTCAGATATGATGGCGTAAGAACACCGAGTCTAAAAGGAAAATAAGAATTTGTTTTTGTTTTGTTTATTAGTTGAAAACAGAAATATGATCTCAAAGTGCAACGGTGCTTAACAGTTAGTAGAATTTTTGATTTTCGATTCATTTAAAAAAGTTAAAGTTTGTAAATATACCAAAATGATCCTATTATAGTAAAGAAGCTTATATGTAAACATAATATAAAATAAATACAATGTGATCAGTCCACTGTTAATTGTAATACAAATTATTATATAGGTATATCATAATATATGATTATATTTTAATATTTTCTAAAAATGTTATTTAAATAAATTTATAAAGTCATAAAATGTTTAAGCTCTATTTCACATACACATTTTAGATTCTGAGCGGAGAGATGAACGTATTTATTTTACAAAGATGTGTGTTTTTTTTTATTTTTTTTTTTTTTCGTCATCACCATTTAAAGCAGTAAAACTATTTCAATTTTTTTCAACAGTATCTTGTTCGATGGAAAAGTGAATCTAGTTTGTGCATTTAGGAGGTCAAAATTTAAAGTTCCAAATAGTTTTCAAAAGCGCAAGGAAAAAAAAACAAATTAAGGAAAAACGGGAATTTTTACGCAAAATAGGTTGTCCACAAAATCGATTTTGATATTTGGTGTAACTCTAACCCAAATGACCATAGATACTTAAATGTTCACTGATTTTGTATATTAGCATTTAACATTTTCTGTACACGATAACATTTTTAAAATATTTTTAATTTTTTTGAAATGTTTACGAACATATTCAGTATCCAATATTTTTAGTTTTATTTTTCTATGAATATCAATAAAATTGTATTTGTTGGATAAAAAAGCTTGATTTTTTAATACAAGACTACCTACTAATATATTGTTGCAATGGCAGTTAAAAAATATTAAAAATCCATAGCCACAGTTTTTTTTTTTTTTATAAGCATTTAAAGTTCAAACTTTGACAAAATACGTAAAAATCACGAACATGTGTAAATTAATTCAAGTTAAATTCCTAAAAATGGTTATTTTTAAATCTAAGATTTTAAAATTTAATTTAAGATTCCATATAAGTTTTTCTACATGTATCATAACAAAATGTCTATAAGAAAGTACAATTAAATTTTTATGTGCCTTTGACTTTTTACAAAATTGGATATTCAGTCGATTTTCATGTAGCGATTATCTTAATTTGTTGTAATTCAAAAACGAACAACCGCAAACACTTGAAATTTATATAATATCTTTATTTTATCAATTCCTATATTTTATAAAATTTTCAAAACATTTTGAATCGTTTCGAGCCATTTTCGGACATTTTCAGTTTTCAATTTTTTAAGTTTTTTTCTAAAAATGTAAATTAAATGTTATTTGTTGGGTCAAAAAGCGTGAAAAATTATTACAAGGCCCCTGATATGATATTTTATTATAATCATAGTTAAAAAATATAAAATGTACATAGGTTAGAAATTCATAAAATGTTCAACTTATTTGAAAATTTCACAAAATTTAAAATGTGAAATATTTCAGTATTTTATTAAATTTTTATTTTATTTTTTTTAATTAGTTTTATATTTATTATTTACATCTAATTGTCATAAAATACCTTCATAATTTTATAGTTTATTTATACCTAACCTTTTGTTCACTTATGTTTTTCTTTTAATACCTAACTTTTAAGCTATAATAAATAATAATTTAAGTATTGGAAGCTAAATAAATAAAATATACTTAACCTTGGTAGTTTAGTACTATGCATTTAAAATGATATTCAAAATCTTGATATTGGCAAAAAAAACAGATAAAAATGTTTAAATGATACAAATATACAATATTATGCATATTATATACTATACTAATATGTCAACCACAGCGCTCATATTTTATTAATATCAATGGTTATACCTATTAATCTTGGACTATATTATAATTTATAATTTATAATACAATTGCCTTTATTAATGCCTAGGCATTGCCGATATCGATTACTAATGCTAGGAATTTATGATATTTGCTAGGCATTTAGTATTTACGTTATTACCCAATTTACAACATTGACGGTAGCATATGCATTTTATTTATATTGATGATGATTGAATGATTTCTAAATTAAACTATCAAAACTTAGTTAGTATTCATTTCGACGCTTTCCTACAACTATGTGAGACATGCCAGCAAAAAATTGACCTAGTACCAATTATAGTGGTTGGACCAATTCTTCATGTGAATTATTGTTGTCAAATGATATTGACACCTAAATTTGACTAAATGGGAAATATAACTCCACCTCTTTAAAAGCCTCTTTCCAAAAAACACAATACACAATATTTTATTTAAATTTCTAATCTGGTTTTAATTTTTAGTAACAACCACAATATATTATGTTTAGTAGATAGTTTTAACAACCAATAACGTAAATACAATTTATATATAGGTATGGGCAGATGGCGATGATATTATATCAATCCACTGTGCACGCTATATTCTTTACTACATTCATAGTATACATTTGCTCAATAATGAGTGATTGGAAGACGGCACGAGGGAATTAAAAATAATTAAACTGGACAAATATTCTAATAATAATATTGGGTATATAAGTAAAAAGTATAAAAATTCAATTAAAGTATAAATCTAAACATGAATAACTTTGGATTTAAAAGTTCAAACTGAATATTTAATTAAACTTATGAATTTGATCCTTGGACTTATATAAATTATCTAATTGATTTTATATAATTTAATTTACTTTATTAATGATATACATTTTTATATATACCTATAGACACCAAGTCTCTTAATATACTAATATCTTTTTTAGCGAAGATTAAATATATTATACTCATAAGTCATAAGTCAAGTGTACATAAATAAATGATGTGTTGTAATTTAATCTATGTTATGTTTTTTCTACAATACAATAAATATTTTGCTTATTTGAGGTATTCAAGAACTTCTGAACGCAATAAACTACTTTCTACTTAATTTAATGTTTTTTTCTCCAGTAGGAATCTACTTAAAACTATTTCGTTTTTAAATGAAAACTAAAATGGCTACGAGGTTGATTCTTTTTTCACCACAATAATGGGGAAGAGCATTCGAAAAGCCGTAAAGTCGGTGGGGTTTTACAATAAATGTCTCACCGACTTGGACCGGCCACTTGTATCGACTATTTATAGTTCTGTGGTTACAAGAGGATAGAAAGTTGAGTGCAGTAAACATATGAAAGAAAAAATAAGAAATGAAGAAAGATCAAAATAAATCGAATTCTTCCACACAAACATAGAATTTACACAGTTACACACTTACACCTGCATAACTTGAATAAGTACTATAACTTTAATTTCATTGTTTCCACTCAAATAATATTTAAAATAATACAATATTAATATTACGTAGGTACTAATATTTAATTTTAAATTTTAATACATCATGTTTTTAATAATACAGATCAATGTATCAAATTATAATTTATTAATATAACTTATTATATCGAAAAAATGTTCATAAGAAAGATTAAAGACTCCATTAAAACGATTTCAATTTTGAAGTATATATTAATTTATAAATTTTACATACAAATAACATTTGATCGATATTAAAAATGAGACTTAAATAAAAACAGTTTATCTAACAAGATATTTCTACAAAATCTTCGAATTGCAAGAAAAACACTCATTTAAGTCCAATAGCATTTTTTTATCATATTTAAATAGAACAAAAATTAATTAATTTCAAGTCATTTTTAAAATCTAGTCAATTTATAGGTACATCAAGTCATTTATATCAAGGAACAATGTGGAATAACCTTTATTATAACCATGCAAAAATTCTAAGAAACAATATTGGCTTTACAAAGGTGACTTTTTTCTAGGAAATTATCTTTTGGAACAGTAAAAGTACTCTAAAAGTATGAAATATAATTTCTCAACTGTATTAGTGGACCCAGATAGTACCTACTTTAATGGGTAATTTTTAGAAATTCTCAAAGTTTCACAAATAAAATTCAAACAAGCAAAATATAATAATTTTTTTATTATGTTGTTTTTTTGATTGAAATGTTAAAGTGCAATACAGCAATTTAAAATCTCTTTAAATTCAATATTATTTTAGTAATTGGAACTTTAAATTAATTAATTCATAACACACATTTTTATTATTAATATTGCCTTTTTTTAATATACAATTTTACAAACAAAAATTAATTTTGCTAGTTTTGTGGTTTTTCCTTACACGTATTGCTTTTGGAAGTTTCTCAATTTCTTACCTATGAATATACTATAAGTGATTTTTTCAAATACTTCGATAAAATGTTAACTGAAAGTAAAAAAAAATATTAATTATAAATTAATTATAAAACTATTAGTTTGTCACTTTAAAATCCAATACGTTCTTAGTTTTAGTCTGAATCTAAAAGTTTACATTTATTAACGTATTACTTATACATTTAAAACTTTAAGAGAATACTGATGTGTATATGAGCAAAAACTCAAAAGTTGAAAAACTTTGACTTGTGATAACTAATAGACATTTTTAATGGACGAGTGTTAGACGATAAATATGCAAATGAGAAAATCATAAAGCAAAAATTAAAAGCCCGAGACCAAAAATTATGTGTATAATAAATACTATTTAATTTTTAAAATAATATTTATATTATGTAGTGTATTAAACGCTTGAAATAAAACGAATAAAGTAGGTACCAATGTAACAAATATGTATAACCTTTTTCATCCAGGACCGGATTGATATGTATCAGCCCATCGATATTTTTACTTCTAAGCGGCCATTTACATCTTCACTGGCCCAAAATTACGTCTAAAATTATTACGATCTTATAGGGGGCTAATCGTATTTTAAACATGCATTTATTTTCATACACACTCACACTACCGGCCCTAACTTTAAGCGGCCCATCGAGATTTTCTCGGTAGCTCACCTAAACAGTCCGTCCCTGCGTTTCATCCATTCCCTAGTTCCAATACAACTTTGATTAAATGATCCTAAATTCTATATTTTGTCATATCATTTTTAGGTTTTGATATAAATTGTATTTTATCTAAAGTTCAAATAACTTTTTTTCATACATAACATATTATATATATAGGTACCGCATATAATTCATTGCTTGAAAATTTAAGGCAAAATCATATTATACAATATTATATTATTTTGGTGTATTTCAGTATTTGTAGACATAGATCAATAGATTTTGAACTAAACTTTAAGTTTGATGTATTATTAATTAACATAATATTTGCTTAAATAAGACAAAAAATTAAAATTTCACACCTGTAAGTACGTATACGTTTATTTAAAAATTTATTTCAAGACTGGTGTGAAAATAGTAACTACATAAACTTACGCCAGCTAATAAGGAAGGTAATATACATAATACACCAATATGATTAAAAAAAAAAATCGCACTGGATTGTGGTTGGGATGTCCATCGGGATTATGAAAATAATGGAACGTTGCGAGTTAAATATAAATTGTTTCCATTCAATCTTATGAAAAATTTAAACGAAAAACAATACTATTCATCTCGTAAGACGTTGTTTTCCCTGCGTCTAAGATTTGTGATGATCATTGAGTACGCTATTACATAAATACCAGCTGACGTAGGTTGATGAATGTAGATTTACGGTGTAACTGCGTACATTACCTAATAATATATTAGTTTCTATAAAACGCAACACGAATTGTCGAATACGGCGCAAGTAGGTATACAAAACGAAAATTACCTTTTACGCGGCTCATCGTCGGAGGAGACAGTATGCTCTCGGGTCGCCACGCGTGTGACTACGGGGCGGTTTTCAACCGAACACTGCCGACGCGCACGGTGGTTGTATACTAGGCGGCGGCATGTGTGCGTGTGTGTGTATATGTGTGTGTGTGTGTGTGTGTGTGTGTGTGTGTGTGTGTGTGTGTGCGTGCGTGCGTGCGTGTGTGTGTGTGTGTGTGTATTTTCGGGCAAAAACGCAACTCTATGGTTTAACGCACGGACGGCGGCGGCGCAAACTCCACGGCAGCGCATTCTCAGAGGCTTTCGATGGTTTTTTTCCCGCCACACCATTCCTCCCTACACCACTCACAATACCGACCCCGCGGTCCGTGGGTAAACTGTGTTGGCTCCTCGTCGTCTACTATTATGGTTAGGACGCTGATAAATCCAACTGCACTCTCCCTCACACACGCGCGCGCACGCCGACTTGCAAGCCCTACGCAGAACGTGCGACGTATTGTACAGGGTGTGTATGAAACATGTGACACGATTGTAAAATAATATGTTACATAATGTATCTATAGACACACGTGCTGTATAATATTATACCATATTATAACAGTATACGTACTCTCATCGCTGCTCAAAAAAGGCAAATATCAATATATATATATATAATACATACCTGCAGGTATATCACAATTTTATCAAAATATTATATAGATTCTACTATGAAATAAAATAGTCAATCCAATTAAATTTATACTTCTAAATTTTTTTTAAAGAAATTAAATTGTTCAACCCATTTTTGGCACCTGAAGGGGATGAGTAATCATGACCAAATGCAACGTAAATTCTTTTCATATAGCAATGAATAAAATGTGGGTGTAAGATATAAAAAATATTAATATTTTTAAACATTTTTATGACTGTTGCTGAAAGCTGTTTTATGATAAAATATTCATCAGGCTTAGAAACATTTTTTTTTACAATAAAATAAAATAAGTATTCAAACTTTAATATGATAACATAGAATTCTCATAAATTCTAAAAAAGCTGATCAAATTAAATCTTTTATACAAAATTTTAGGATTAGGATCGTTTTAAACGGCATTTAACAATAATTATATAAAATGTAAAACACATAGATAAGGTAAAATATAAAACTAAAATATACAGATAATAACGTGAATTTTTATACTGCAAACCTTCCACTAATAATTTTGTGCTGCACACTTAATTGTTTTTATTATTGCGACGTATCTCTCAATTTCATTCCTTTCAGCTGGGTATAGCTATCAAGTTGTTCGTTGTTCGGAAATAAAAATCAGACGTCCACTCACGTACATACCTACTATTTTTGTGTTTTGTCAAACGATTCTCGTTCAGAGGCTACAAGTCACGTCAACAGGTGGAATGAAATGGAAACAATCGATTTTGATTTACTGCCTTATATACACACACACGACCGTCTGTCGTACACCAACACCGTGGTGCACATACCACAACCATTGATTTTCAGCGAAATACTGCAATACGTTTCTTTATTATATTATTGTTATTTTTTTTTCGATGCGACTCTTTCCTCCTTATCCACGGCCTGACTACAAAATAACACTCACCTTCCTCGCATATATTGTTATTTACATACATCGTGTTGCCTATGCTGTTATTGTTTGTTTATGCATCGCGTTTGTATTTGCGTTCACCTCTGCCCGCTCGCACCAAGGTTTGCACACGCTGTATGAGCTTCGGACGTCGAACAACAGGTGTTGATCCGTTCCTTAACTCCTATCCACCACAGCGAGTTTCATCCCTGTGACGTGAATGGGGGGGAGGGGGCGGAGTACAGGTGACTTAGTGTGGGTGTGTGTGTGTGTGTAATACCCACACGCCATATATTATAAAGGTTTAGGTATTCGTGCGTAGTCACCTACGCGCAAAAGGCGTCTAAAAACTTCCAGGTGAAAAACGACAGAGATTATCAATAGTGGATTGTTTTTCAACGTCGGTGCGTAATATTTTTCACTTGGGATTTATACATTATTTTTCTACGGCTAAGCACGGTCTTATTAATAATAAAAAATAAAAATAATGTACAATCAGCCTTAATTCTATTAGTTTTGTTATTATTGATGAAAACTTTATCGACTTTCGTGTAAGTAGCAAGTAAATAATGTAAACAATAAGCAATTTTATTAACACAATACATTTTAAACAAATATTTGGATTAAATTAATTGATCTGAATGATTATTATCACACGGCGTTATGGATAGGCTTTTTAAGCACACCACTATTATGTGTTCAGTTTTTATTTTTTTGGTATAATATCGAAAGTGTGTTAAAAATTAACATACAATGACGTCCAGGGTGAGGCACTAAAACGAACGACTTTCAGAATTTAATTAGAATATTAGAAAATTAATAAAAATTAGTTATTAATAAATTAGAACTAAGTATATAACATTCCATTTATTTAAAAAAAAATTATTTCCAAGGCACGTTGTTTACCACTACGTCTTTGAACAAATAACATTTGTTAAACAACTATCGAAAAAACCAATAATTGGTCGTCCAACATTATTTTTATCATTGGCCGTTTCAATGCTCCACCCTGTATATGACATAAATGAGTGAGTATCATAAAACTATATATTAAGTTAAACGAAATTAGTAAATTTATGACACGTCAGTTATAATAAATAAATACAATTTTAGGTGTCTAAGAATAAAACGATTATCAATAAACTGCAATAAGTTTTAATGAAAAAATTATAATTTAAATTATTTAAAAATGAATACTCAACTATACTACTTTGTTTTACTAAATACTATCATAAATCGAGTAAAAATATTCAGACATATTTTTGCCATACTTCTTGAATTAATCTAAAATTCTAAAATATAATACAACATTACAACAAATAATATGGTTAAAATTTAAACCAACATTATTCAAACAATTAACACACATAGACAACACTTAAAAATACTATAGCTACGTATATGAAATTATTTATTAGATGTACAAAATGTGTCTAATAAGAAAATGTAATACATTTGGGTATACAAATAAGAAATCGGGGGCCAGATTCCTTACAACCCTACAAAATGACTAATCCACTATAAATCTGTAAAACCTTGTAATTTTCTACAAGTTAAGATTTGACTTAACTCATACAAGCCCCACTGCCACTCATCAATACCATAACAGTAATAACGTAACGCACTCACTCTTATGGATATAAACTACCTTACACGTTCCTCACCACTATTATTACAATCAACTCACTTATCAAGTATCACGTTTTCCATAATTGATCACACAGTATGAGCATAGTCAAGTGCGTTAATATTTAGGTACATCTGATATAAGTTTAACGAGGTACTATGCTTATAAAAATTCAAGAAATTAGATCTATGATAGTCTATCTACAACGCCATGTAATCGTTATAATACATTTATTTTCACGTAAATTATGAAATACTTAAAAACTAAATAGATCACCGATATTTTCGTTTTGTCAAAAAGCTTGAAAAATTAATAGATGGTTCCTCATAAGTTGTTATAATTGCAGTTCAAAAATATTAAAGATACCATTACACAATTCTTTTTATAATCACTTTAAGTGAAAATGTTGAAAAAAAAATCATCAATATTTGCAAATTATGTTGTGCCTACTTCTTACATAGTTAAAAACTTATAAAATGTTCAATGTTTAAAGCTATGGATTCGAATAAGTACTATTTTATAAGTAGATAACCGAATAATTGAAACTTTTATAAACACAGTATATTTTTTAATAGGTAGATATTATAAGTTCAATTTTGGACGAAATCAGAAATTATGAATAACGATTTTAGTAATTTTTGTAATTTAAAAATATTAATATAATATATATAGGCCGACTCTTAGAGCTGTTTTCGTACACAATGATTGTATATAAAATGTAAGTTTAACACATCTATCTAGTGATCCATACTACACCAACGTACAGCAGAGCTTTAACCAATTACAACATTTTATAGCACTGTTTTTCATACAAATATCAATATTTACCACTCCAGATATAAAATATAAATCATAAAACATATAAGCTAGTTATATTAGTCGTAATTACTACCGCAATATATATATTTATATTTTTTTTTTATTAGCTATCAACTGACCGCACTGTAGGTACTTTGTAACATGTACATGCAGCAGATGATGTGAAAAATCATTAGATCGAGAATATATGATGGGCGTATTATGACCGCGTTTTTCTAAGGTTTTTAAAATTAAAATCAATTAAACCCTTGATAAAAATAGTCATGTAATCAAAAGATTCTAAACTTCTTTGTGTACAATAATATATATATTTTAAAAAATGTTCCCTATAAAATATAAATACCAAAAATCTAAATTTGAATTGATAAACTATCGAAACATAAAAATGCTGGGCGAGTGTGGTTAAAAATCACCTTGTATAAGTATTATTATTATACATTGGGACCAGAAACGTATTTGATGGGGGATCGCTCTGAGTTGTGATTTATTTACGAGGATATTTGGGCTTGTAATTATTTGCAACCTTAGTATTGTAACTTTGTTAGCTGTTAAACTTTTTTTTTTTCTATTAATCTCGGTATTATGCACCGATCATATAAAAACCAACTAAAAGCACTGTGTCCTTAGATCGTGTTCCGTATACAATTATGATATACTGTAAAAATTTACATTTATAGTGGTTTATAATGATGGGAGGGATTGGGGGTGAGTAAAATTTCATCTGAGCATGAAATTTCTGAATAATATGATCTCTACCACATACGTTATCACGGTACACCTTACACGTAGATATTTACTTAATTAAAACATAAATACATTAAGTACACGTCTTTATAATTATTTAACAACACGCATTATGCATAGTCTTTGTATATTGAATAATTATATTGTATTATAATATTATAGTCATCAAAGATTGTTCAATACTTATGTATATTCAAATAACGATATTAAAAATTTTGATGAGAATTATAGTACCTTATATTTTGGTAACTCCTTATAATTTTGTTTACACACAACTAAATAAACACAATTCGTATTTTATTTATTATTATTCACTTTTCTGGCTAGAAGTTTCGCCGTTATCAAGGAGTTGTATGTAGGCAATTCTTTCGATTCATACAAGCATAGATTGTATTATGGAACCAAAATACCTATACGATAGAAAAATGATTGGGTTAATTATTATTTTTTTTAAATAAAGTATTACTTATAATTTCGCTATTTATCACAATTAAATATTGAACTATGATTTTATTTTGAATATTTAAGTAGGTAAATAACAGTAAGTACAAAGTTAAGTAATATAATAAATATGTATGATTAATAAATAAATATAAAATATTTAACTTTATAATCGATTTCCTGAAATAGTTATGGTTTTATGCCAAAATTAGATAGGTAGTTTAATAATTATTCAAAAATGTTGTTTTTTAAATCATGCAAATTATGAAGTTATATTTTGATTCACAACAAATAGTTGCAATACGACATATTATATCCAATAATTTTCTTATACAGGTTAACACATCTATTAATAAACAATAAATAATAACTGAGGTTGAAGTAGACTAACATCTGAAATCTCCAATCACAAAACAGAGAATAATTATATAATTAGTTTCAACTCTAACACTTTACATATATGTATAATGTATATAAATATCTAAATTCAAAACCAAATTCCATTAAAGTAAATTAGGAACAATCTTTGTATTTAAATTTGCATGATATTGCAGATACTATTATAAATCCCACACGGCCTTACATTATGTTTATCACAAAGAAATGCTTTTAGTTCAATCGGATTCAGAAGAAAAATATTCGTATAAACGTTACATAATCCTTGTCAGCATAACCGTATTTTTATTTCGTGTTCACTCTCATTAACATCGACCAGCAGTTTCTTTTTATGTTATAAGTCATACATAATAGTATAAAACAATATCCAGATTCAATTGTAATAATTTGATATTCATTTTGAGATAAAAATCTGGTTTTATGCTCGGAGAAGTCAACAAACTACTAAATTCATTCTTGTACATATTTAAGGAATTTGAATAGACTTTAGCATAGTGAGATTTTTAAGGGAAAAAGTTACTTTTCAGAGGCCGTAAATAAAGTACTACAAATTATAGTATAAAGTTATTATCAGACAATATAATGCATTGAAAGATATTCAAGTTCGATTTACCATATATTATGTACGTGATGAGATTTCTTGGATAATGATGTGTATAGTTATATTAATAAGTAATAAATGATTAATTTCAAATATAAATTGACTGTTTAAAAACTTGAAATAATGAAACCTTTAAACAGGTTTATAGATTCCCGCTTACTATGAATCGTAGCTAAATAAATATCTATACTTACCAAACTGTCAAAAGGACGTACAAACATGACGTCATGCGTATAGTGTGTATAATCCATAATTTCATAACCTTATAACATTATTAGTAGTATAGTTAATATTTAATATTTCATAAATATACACAAATAAACTCAACAAAATATAATGATTTCATAAAGATCCTTAAATTGCATACGTTTTAATTGTTGTAACGAAAGTATATTTTTGTTAATAAATAATATTAAAATATATTTAGGGATATTCATTAAAATTAATTTTTAATAATATTTTAAAATAAGTTATTAACGTTTGTAGGCACTTGAAATTGCATTTACAATATAACGACAAGGGAATATATACTAGCATGGTTCCAATATAATAAAATATTATTTTTCCACTCTTTACGTACTTACATTTATCAGGCATTAGACTAACCTACACGTAAGAGGTCAAGATACAGAGAAATATCGATCATGAATATCGAAATTTTAAATTAAATTCTGGCGAGGTTATATATTTTATATGGATCGGTGGCTGAGTGATAGCAAACAAGTACCCATGATTTGATAAATATTATCCAATTATTACTATAAAATCATAAAGGTAAGTAGTCACCTTAAAAGTTATAAGATAAAACACATACCACATTTTTAATATCTGTTAATATTAATTCACAAATAATAATTATTTAAAATATTTATAATATATTATATTTAGTTTCTATACCAATTCATCAAAGTTATATTTTAAAACTCAAATCGTACAATATACTTTTTACTTAGAGCCTAAAGGAATACATTGAGATAATAAGTTTTTTTTAAATATACCTTTACCTTTATGGCTATACGGATACAGTTAATTTAATGATGAAATTATTGAACTCAAAAATTAATATTCTGTATATAACTGTGATATTTACCAGAAAAAGCACACATACAGCTGGTTCACTTTCAAAATTAAAAAAAAAGACCATTGTAAGACTTACTGCAAAATCTTAAATAAATGTTTACATAATATACCATAAAGAATATAATTAAAATATAAATAATATTCAACTGTTTATTTAGACAAGTTTAACCTTTTGAAAACCAAATTTTACTTCTGTTGATTTAACAATACCAATACTAAATATTTAACAATGTCAATATACTATTCAACAATTTGAATACCTACTCGATTCTTTTCTTAGTCCACCTTAAAAGTCTGTTCAAAATATCATGACCCGATATTACTTTTATGTTCTGAGTCAAAGCAAAGAGTTTCCAAGTTTTATTATTTTGTATAAAATAATAACAAAACTACCAATGCAAAATTATTTGGAATTCATTATTTATATCCATAATAATACTTTCTTATTTTTTCTATACATACAATATGTCAATATACAATATAGGTACAATATACATCATACATATTATCATCATAACTTGCAATTAAAAATTGATAAGTATTATGAATTATTGGAAATACGTTCAGAACATGAATGTACGCAGTCAATATCATTGTTTCTAACAAAATTAGTTTTAAGTATTAAAGTTATATTCAAAAAGCTTCTCAAATAACTTCACTAAGAATAATTGTTTGTTTAAAGATATCGGAGCAGGGCCGTTTTTAGTACAAACACAAGTCTTCTTACAGGAAAAACTCTCACTCACTAGTCACTGTAGAATAGTCGGAGTGCGTTAATTATTTTTATTTAAAAGAAGAAAACACTTTGCAAGTCGGATCAAAGGTTGATGTTTAAAACTATAATAATTATATAGAAGCTAAATTATGCATTTGAATATTACACAATATTTTTTATTTTTCAAACGTATTTTTCAAGCACTATTTAAAATTAAATTAAAATTCTGTTTTTGATCCAATATCTGCAATAAGTTCCAATCTTTCAGAAAAAAAGAAAAATTATCAAAATCTGACATATCAAAGAGGCGTGAGAGTTTTTCCTGTGAAGTCATTTTTATTCATATAATACACATATCGACCGGGATTGATAGGGGACCTAAAAAGGTATCGGACATTAGTGGCAACGTGTTATAATAAATTAAGGTAGTAACTAAAATATAAAATATAATTTTAAAATTGCATAGAACTGTGGCCAATTTGAAAAACTGGCTCCGACACCCTTAATGCGATATCGAAAAATTTTTAAGTATGATAGCAGTTTCTTCTGAGATTTATCAGTTATCAGTAATTTACTTATTACAGGTATTTATTTTATTTTTTTAAGTCGTGACACGTTTAATTTATTAATATAACAATAATAGAATAATAATATGAACAAAGGTATACTTCATTTGCCAAAATATGTTAAGATTTGTTAAATTAATTATTAATTATTTTATTATTATTAATTTGTTTTTAATTACCTATTTATAATATAGTTTGCTGACGAATATTTATACCTACTCTTAAATGTGAAATACCGTCAAATGTGTCATTTTAATTTATCCGAACGGGAACAGATATGATGCTATATTTTAAGAAAAACTTTATGAAATATGAAGACTATTTTTAATACTAAGAGTTGCAAAATTTAACACAGAGTCTTATATAATATTACTTACACAAGTACAACTTATAACTAAATTCGATAAGTGTGTTAAATTTACAGTTAGTATTTTTTTTTAAGACATTCAATATGCTGCAACATGGTATTACTTGAAACCACACACCACACAATTGAAATTGCATTTTAATGCTTTCCTACAACGAATAAAGTTAATATTGACAGAGGTAAGTTTAGCAAGACAAGTGAGTAACATCAACCTGCTCTAGACTACTTTTTGCATTCTGTACGATTCGTTTATTATAATATGTAATATGTATTATAGTATATTAGTGGCGTAACCTGGTTTTTTATGAGAGGATATCCACTCAAGAATTTACATTTTATTTTTTGTTATTAAAATTTAAAATGTATTTGAATGTCATAATATAAATTATGATAGTACGAGCACATATTAGATATTATTTATTACATATGTTACGAAGTAGGTACTAGGTATATGCTGCTACAGTTAAACCTACAATTAACATAAGGGATCTAGACCCGTAGACCGTCTTCGGTATGAAACTGTAGTAGGTATCGTATAATTTAATATGCACGTATCACGTATGTTTAAATTTTAAAGTACAAACAAAAATCGACTCAAACATACAACTGGCTATTGTGGATTAGCCTCATATAACTCGTCTCAGTACAGGATAGAAGTGTTGTGTTGTAAATTTCAAATTTGTAATATTTTATTTAAATGCAGTAAAAAAATAATCATCCTATTCAAAAAAAACTATTCTAAACCAAGGCTAGATACCACCTGGCTGATATTCTTAAAAACATTTTCCACCGTTCAAAAGTTAGAAATAAATCGTATGTTAGGTACAAGTGTTAAAAAAAAAAAAAAAAAAAAAACGAAAGTCTTTAAATAATTAATTTGAAGTGTTTTAACATAATATTATCTTCTAGATAGTGCCTTTAAATAGTGACGTTACTCATTATAATCACTGATTAATATACTAACAGATATTATAATATATTAAACGGTATATTATTATAACCATATAGGCTATAGCACTTAACAATATGAGTCTCGGCTTACTAAAATTCAAACCGGTTTTGTATACATTTAATACCGATAACCCAATTATCCAATTTACCCAAATTTTAAACACAGACCAGTTTATTCGGCCTCCATATTTGAAGTCTTTGCTTCACACTGTCCTTGAGTTATTTACATGACAAGCATAAAACCATTCTTTTTATTATTTTTAAAAAATTTAATACAATATAGCTAATATTTTAAATGTTAAACAATTATTATTACACAGTAATGAATGCTTACAAGAAATGTATTTAAATTAATTTTATCATAATGTTTCATTAATTATTTCAGGTAACATAAATTCATTGGTAAAATAAAAAGTAATTAATTTATCGATATTTTAAATGTATGCTATAATAAAACTAAAAAATATTGTCATAAATACATACATACATATAATAAAACATATAAGTAAAGATTTTTGACAGTATAAAACTACAAAAAAATATCAATCATTTTATTAAATTATACCCGAATTGTGTAAAAATAAATTGTTAAAGAAAATAATAAAATATTTCTAGTTTTTAATTCGACCGCTGCATACGGCGTATACCTAGTAGCCCTACTAAGGATTATGTACCTTATGTACGATTTCGATAAATATGTCATGACTATATCAGAGTCGTGGCCTATATTAAAGCAAGGCTATTGAATATTATACTTACATACTTAATATTTTATAATTGGTTTCATTGATTTATATTTAATACTCAAATACGAAAAGAGGAAAAATTAAATCCTGCTTTTAAGTTGGGAAGACAAATATTTTCGTCAATATTATAGTCTGATAAACCAAAATTTATCTAGGTGATTAGGTGGGTAAATATTATACATTCCACTAATTTTATCGATCACAAAACTACCACTATTCAATTTGTATAGTTCTATAATAATATAATGTTAATTTACCTTGTTATACCCATTACCTATATCATTTAGTATTTACCATACGCATTTAGACAGATATATTATTACATGTTATTGTATTATTTATTATGTTTAAAACTTTGTAGCACCCCTATTATCCTAAATCAATATGCACCAATGGTTATTATTTACGAAGGTAAAACCTTATGTGCTTAATTCAGGGTTATTCTATACTTGTATAGCATGTAATTAAGACATGCCATGACAGCATTTTCTGACTTCCAATCAACCTAATACGAAATATAGTGAAATCTCACGAATAATATTTCACTCTGACTTTCAAAAGGGTCAGATGGAAACTAGAATATTATATTATTACATGTATTTAGTTAAAATCAAAATGGAAAACTTAGAGAATAATCTTTAATCGAATGCCAAACTTTTTTCAATATTTTTATTTTATGCATTAAAAAAGTCGAACAAGGTATACTTACAACAGAATTCAAAAAAAAAGTCTCTTATACTTTAAAAAAATTAACATCCCTTGAAATTATTAAACTCACTCTAATTTATGATGGGAGGGAGTGACACCTAGTAATTTATTTCTTGTTTTTTTAAACTACAATTTTTTCAGCTATATTATACTATAGCTGTTCGGCCTGTACCTATAATGCCATACCATATAAATTGTAATTACAAAAATAATGTGTAACTTATCAAATTCAATTTAAAATTTAAATATATTATTCAATGCAGTTTTGAGAAATAAAAGTTAAAAAAATTATGTATGTTAAAAAAATATTATGTAAATAAGATCATACCACCTATTTTAATGAAAATAATTAATAGGGAATAGGGGGTGCTCTTTAATTATAAAAAAATAACAAAAAGTTAGGAATTCTGTTCCCCGTCGGCCGTCTCCCTAATTCGAGCCACTCTGTATACTTTGGAGGATTGTACGTTCCTCTTGCTTCGTATATTCTATGTTATGATATTAAATTTGAAAGCGATAGTGAAATCATCAGTCGTCACATTTGAAAATTTATATTTGATTCTGATAAATGTTTCAATGGTGGTTACCCATGGTAGTTTCTTCACACTTGCAGGAAAAACTATTGAAAGAGATCAAATAATCGCCTTTATGTTATAAATAACATTCCTGTCGTTAAATATTGCGTATAAGGAAGCATGCAAAAAATACATTCATAAAAAACGATAAGTAATAGAAATTTATTTAAAAAACATACGTGCAAGCCAATATCTCTGTCATACTCTTCTAAGATGCAAAGAAAAAAAAACTATCGTTCTCTCGGTATTGGAACAGTCGATTTCAATATCGACAATATCGTACTAATATTGAACCTACGTGTGTGTTATTGTAAATCATTTGCCAGAAACAGAAAAACTAGTGGTCGGGAGGAGATCGTCGTTCACGGAACACCTGCTAAAAATTGGCTATTAAAACATAATGTGGTGATCATTGAACGCTCACATAATCCGTATAACTTGTATAAGTATTATTATTGTTATTACGGTTTGTATAGGAGTATCCATACCTATATATTATAATATATTATATAAAATAAACTTGATGTACGTGTGTGTGTGTGAGCGTGTATGCAAGCGTGCTTAAACAGTCGAGGTACCTGCATATCTAATATTATATACCTATAATACATTACCTATATATAATATAATTTTTTTTTAGCGTACGCGCACGCGTTATCCCACCCGCAGCGCCCAATCGTCCGACCAGCCGACTACGGTAGTACGGTAATAATATTATGCAGTATTGCAGTTGTACACATTCATGATATGATATGTTTGTCGTATGTGCCCGTATAAAATATAATGTTACTTACTGTCTTGCAGTTGTAACGCAATTACGTAGACGCAATAAAGAATCCCTCGGCTGCCGCAGTCGGTGAGTTAACGTGTATCTGATACTCAGCGTCTCAGCTGCATATTGTGTTCTCGCTGTGGGGTGGGTGTATATTTACGGACACCGCTAGAAAACTTTTTTGCGGATTAAAATAATTTATTAACTATATATGATACAATGATTTATTTATTTATTTTATACAATATTCAATCACTTAAGTCTTAGAGAATAACACAGTAAGAATGTAAGATGAGGAAATGTGGCACAAGGCATACCTTTTACATACTCATAAGGTACATAAGACATAACTGCATATTTTCACTTAAATACATTATAACCTATACTATATAGGTACATCATCATTCTTGACAACTAAAATTCTGAAAGGCTAATGACTTGTATTATGTTATTTTTTTTATCTTCTAATCTCTATAACCTCTTGGTTCTTATAATAGTAGTCTAAATGCCTAATGCCCTCATCCCTTGTTCGTAGTCAGTTTTATTTTAAGAATTTATAATTTAAACAAAATATTTATCTATAAATATATACTTATGGGTACATATATTTATGAAAGTATAAGTACCTATAAATTTAACTATTTTAACTATTCTAAGATATACGGTTTCTAAGTTAGTCCTGTTTTACATCTAATAGTTGAGTTTGTTGTTTTTGTTACTATAACCTACGATTTTTTCAATCACTTGTAAATATTTGCTTGTTGAATTATATATTGGTAATAGGTGTTCAACGGACCAAGCACAAACAAATGTGTTAGGAATTATTTAAATTGTAATAGTCAATCATAACCTACAAACCAAAACTTTATTCAGTTAAATGTATTAACTATAAGGTATATACCAGGTAAGAGGTATACCTAGGTACTTAAGTTAATATTTCATTCTTCTTAGTAAAATAATATGATCATAGTACCTACCTATAATGTTCAATATAATATTGTACTGTATTATTAATTATTATATTATAATACTAATAGTTAATTTGAGATAAATGAATATTTATTTACAGAAAGTTACCTTAAAATACGAGGTAATATAGTAGAAAATTATACAATAATACGGTCGTCAAAAAGGCGTGATAAAATGTTTTTGTTAAAGTTGAAGGGGGCCCACTAAGTGTATGGTGTCCCAGTGCCCAATTGATCCTTAATCCGGCCTCGAGTACTGATTTCCGTAGTAGCAGTGAAGTAGCCATAAGGTTTTTGGGTGTTCACCCCCCTCCTGGTTTAAACCAGGACTTAACTTGGCTTAATTTATATCTACCCCCCCCCCCAATTCATAATCAAGGCTACGCCACTGTAGTATTCCGTATTATACTTGCTAAACATTATTTTGGGGGAGGTAAGTCGATAGTACTATAAACTTCAGGAACTTGTTCACTGAAAACATACAGAACCTCCCTAAGGTATCCTTATTTTAAAAATATTTATGAATAATTGATGACAATTGTGATTGGGCATGAAGTGAGAATAGTTTCCTTTTATAGGCCCAAAGCACCTAATTATATAAATGTACGAATTCTAACAAATGTACTGAATATGAGGTGTAAATGTGTAACAATAGTATTTAGATACGTGTGCTCTAAATAATCCAAAGGCCTTCAGAATAATATATTATATTTTATAGATAATAATACATAGAAAACATGGTTAGAAAAAAGCAAAATAATATTATGTCTATGGAAAAAAGGCAAAAAGCGGTGACGGTGGCGTATAACCCGAAAAATATTACAAAATTTCCGTTACGGCGGCGGTTGTAGACTTGGGTGAGTCTGGTGCGGGCGGTGGCGACGTTTAGCCGGTCAAACCTGTTTTCGTACACGCAGACGGACACCCCGAGTCTCGGCAGTCCCCGCGTCCGCGGACTAGCTCACGGGCGGGTTGTGTTCACTGTTCAGCATCCGCAGCCGACGCCGACGCCGACGACGACGACGACGACGATGACGACGGCGGCAGTTGCTCCGGTTAGACGATGGATTCTATTTTTACACGAACGTTCAGGGGTTTCCAAACGAAGTACAGTCACCGCCAGTTGTATGATCGACGGTAATGGTCCGCGGTGAGCTGATCGGGGTCGGGGGTGGTGGGAGGGCGGTGAGTCCGCGGCGGCGTGCGTCTCGGCGAGCTCCGGCGACGCGATCGGAGGATACGAAGACGTTTAGTACACGGATAGTGGAGACTTAAACTCTGGAGAATGTGTACCGACAGTATATACCTTTATACCTATAATAGTATAATATTATTATGGGTACTTATATTATATTATATCCGACGACCTTGAGCTACAAAAGCACCATGTCTCTCTGGACACCAGCCATATTATAGCCACTGTGACGCAGGGGTACCCAACGAAATATTATTATATTCACCCTCTGGCGAACAATATAAAATTAATGTACACCGGTGGAATATATACATACTAATACTTAACTAGTAACGCATTACATATTATACTATTATGTGGGTACACCTGTATTAGTGTAATAGTGTATAGTGTATTAGTGTGTGAAAATGTTATCCGTCCAAAAATTAAACGCTACAGCACGCAGCACTGAGTTATTACTTATTATTATACATCATCACGCACAATGCGGTTGCTCAATCGATCTCACGCTAATCGTTAATAAAAAAATAAAAATATGTATGCATTATTTTTATAAGAAATCGTATTTTAAACTACCTGAAAGCAGACATAAACGATATAGATACTCTGATACTATACGTAATGTAATTATTTCTTCTCATTTATTGATGCGTATAACTTACCAAAGGTATCTTAATAGTTAATAGTATATCCATTTAATATTATATATCGACATTTAAAATGATCATCTTAGGTATATCTTATTATATTGTAATAAAAATGTCAAATTACTCTTACAAAATTAATATATTTTATTGAATACTTATCCATTATTAATCACGAAATTAAAATGCAATTATTTATTAATTTATATTTAAAAAATAGATACTAAAGATAAAGAAAGGACCCTATTATCAGTTATTTTTAATTGTTTTAGTGTGCATCATATTTCTTACTATACATTAATACTGCGTAATGTAACGCATAGGTATTTTACTGACATTGTATTTACTGGAGTTTGCGACTTGCACCAAAATAAAGATATGCAAATTGCACGAATATATAAGTCAAAAATAGAGTTTGTAATTTGCACTAAAATGAGTTCGATTGTTGATTATTTAAATATTAAGTACCTACCTATTCATTATGCTGACTATTTGACTGACAATAATTACTGCTTATAATTTAGCAAAAAAAAAAAACAGATACTTATACATTTTTTAATTATTATACATATACCTACAACAATCTCTATAAGCTCATATTGTTTAGTTCTATGCAGAATTGTGATTTATATATCCTTTAGTGATTCTTTTGCCTACTTTATAAATGAAAACCAAGCTAAAGTGATTATGTTATAGGATTACAGACACTCTTTATCAAAATCTAAATTGTATACAAATAATTTAAAATGAATAGGTAGATAAGTGTTTTAAAGTTATATTTTGACTAAAATAAATAATAATGCAGTTATTATAATTTATAATATGTTTCAATGTTTGTCATACATTTTCATTATATGATTTCTTTTAAGTCAAACGGTGTAAATAGGTATTAGGTACGAAGCACCCTAGTGAAATAACCGCTCAGAATCTAAAACCGAATATTTTGGTAACCTACCTATGTTGGTACAAATTACAAACTTATTTTAAAAATGCTGGTGCAAATTACACAATTATATATACTTTGGATCAATTTTGGTGCAAATTGACTACAGTAGTATTCACAAGTCTTATATTCTGTTGGAAAATAATATTTTTATTTAAAACACAATCAATAGGTATTGTATAATATAATATTTTGTTAATTCAATTTTTAATTCTCATAAATTGCTTACTTAGTAATTTTAATTTATTGTGGAAGTACCTACAGAAAACTATATATTCTTAGTAATAAATTGCATATTTTAATAAAATAAAATCCATTGTTTCTCAGTTTCAATACCTCACATTTTGCATTTTTTTTTATATGTAATAACTTACATTATACCTTTTTACATACGGCTATACTGCATACAAGTAGGTATACAAGTAGGTATACGACATAACATAGAATACTGGTTATATTGTTTCGATTATGAACAACATTCCGAATAGCCTGTTCTAACTTTTTTTTTATCCCAATTTTATTTAAACTTACAACTACAATTTTAACATACACAAGAAATACAAGTGCTAAGTTTTTTCATTGACTTAATATAGTACCTATGTCCTATATAATATGAAAAACATAAATTACAAATATGTTTATAATATTTATAAATATAATAGTACCTATATTATCCACACAAATCTTCTGACAACTATTTTGCTTATCATTATAAACCTATGAATGTTTCTTTAAATTTATAGTGCAGTTTACAATATTAAAATTATTTTTAGTCTCCTTACTCCTGCATTTCACGAATCATAACATTTGAATGGAAATTTAATTGTGAATGGCACAATGCCATTTGAGTATACTGGAATCTACAAAACTACAATAAATGTTTATAGAAATTTTAAACTCAATAATAACCACTCATGTCTTCTCTCAATCTTTTTTAAAAACAAAATGTTTTGTATAGGTAGTGAAAATTTTTTATATTTATCATAGCCATTGTATTTTAAATATAGGTTTAGCAATAGTATCTGTTGTTACCCTTGGCTGTTTGAAATATTTGAATTTTCCCGATAGACATCTAGCTTCAATTTTGGTTTCCATTAATTAACGATCAATCTGGTAAAAAACGACATTGGACGGCAAAAAATATATCCAGTTCAGGATTTATTGGTCTGAAGTC
Organism: Nasonovia ribisnigri; assembly: GCA_027563435.1. Taxonomy (NCBI): domain Eukaryota; kingdom Metazoa; phylum Arthropoda; class Insecta; order Hemiptera; family Aphididae; genus Nasonovia; species Nasonovia ribisnigri. Next base: position 105,120 of record JANEHU010000706.1, on the reverse strand, counting down.
GAGGACCTTTAAATAAGTATGAAGAAAGAAAGAAAGAGAGAAAAAACTGTCGAATCGTGTATAATAATATTTATTACACGTATATATATAGTACTCAAGGACGCTTATAATTATTATTATTGTTACAGAGCGATGGTTAGTTGCACAGCATCCGCTTACGAAGAATCAGTGCCGGGTGCTAAATTAAATCACTCATTATTCAAGCCATATAATTTTCGAATTAAACAAAACTACAATTATTCATATATACAGAGTGATATAAATAATACCAATATAGATTATATTCTTCGTCTTCTTCTTTTTCTTTGACTTTAGTTCCTTCAGCTCAATAACAAAAAACATATTAATCATATTATACTATATTAAGTTATTAGGAGGATGTCAGTGCAATATTTCTCTCTCAGACAGACGTGCAACATAGATAAAACGAATTCACGTAAAATCATCTTTTATGATTTTCGAGTCATCTTAGAATAAAATCACATATTACAAAATCTATAGAGCATAATATTTTTGAGGTTTTTACTTACTGGTTTTATATTTTATTATTATCTGCCAATTTATTCCATTTTCAAAATAAAAATAATTATGTAAATTTAAATAGATATTACATTTTTTTTGAGACAATACTTGGATAGATCAGTTTGCCATACACTCATTCCCTAACAAATAGTTATCTCTATAATTTTTGTAACAGGTGATTTTGCACTAAAATAATTTTAAAATAAAAGATTTTGTCTATGTTGCGCGTGAGTTAGATATGAAAAAATATAAACTGCGCTAGCTGACATCTACTTATTAGTTAGGTATTATAAATATTCTGTTATTTAATCCCTACATTTTTAATTTATATTGTACTGACTTAATATTATATTTGTTGCAAAGATGATCAATTAATATATTCCGACCACGCGGTGAATTATTGGTGAAAATATTTACAAATAGTTTATAAAATATGTGTTTAGTACATATTACATGCATTGCTATTTACTAGAAACTTTAAGTAGGTTCATTTCATCTATTATTTATATATTCTTTCAAATTCTCCCATTTTAAATTTGAGAAAATATTTAATTATACACCAATAACTAATAAGAGTATAAGACGTAATAACACACCCTACAACCGTCAATCAATACCCATGTATTAGTAGGGACTGGTATATATTAGTTAGGTAATACGTACCTACACATTTTGGTTTTGAATAAAATCAGTAAATGCTTCATATTATACATAATATCTAATTATTCAAAACTAATAAGTACATCTCATTTGTATCATTCAATTTTTTACAGCATTTTCAATTAATATTGTAAATCGTTTTTTATAATGTCCAGTTATAAGCTATATATACTAAAAAAATAATTTGAATGCTGGGTATACTCTTATAAACACAATTTAAAAGTTAAAATTAATTGTGTTAACTGGAAACCATAAAGTAATTTTAAATCGTACTTACATAAAACAGTTTTTACTATCTTAAGTATTGTATAAGATACATTTAAATAATATAAATACAATTAAATAAATACATTTAAACAAATTATAATAATTTGAATTATGACCAATGATATAGATCAAACGCATAATAACCTCTTTAAATTCAACGTGAATATCGGGATATGCAAGTATGGAATCGTTTCATTCTAAATAAATACGAGAATCAACTGTTGAAAACCACTGATCGTATACAGCCATATGTATTCTCCTTTTCATTTGCTATTCGTATTGTCTCGAATTCGATATTTTTACCACGAGACAAAAGAACAGGTTCTACATAGAGAATTTACGAAAAGAAAAAATATATATTCGCAACTGCTTTCTTCGTGTGGGTCTGTAACTATCAGTAGTTGTTTCTCTCTCACCCACTCTCATTCTATTTTTTTATGTACAACACACATTTAAGTATTTAACGACCCATAAAATATGAATAGCCCAAATAAGTAGGCAGTATAAATATTTTTCAAATTGACAATATTGCAATCTACCGACTAGAATAAAAAAATATTCTGAACATAATGTTAGTTTAACATATTTACCAGTACCTTGGTAATATAGTAATATTACGATTTATATATGAATACAATTTTCATCACTTTTATAATTTCGTTCTTAAAAAACTTACATATCATAATATGAATGTATGACTTTCACATAAGTTTAGTGATTTTGTTTTTTATTGATCTTTATACAATTAACATTGACAACAAAGGCCATTAGTTACAAGCGGATGATACATTTATGGGGTTAAATACAAAGATAAGTTATATAATTATTAATTTACATTATTTTTTTTATATAAGTTTGAACAATTTTGTTTGTTTCATAAAATTAATTATGCCTATGTTTTTTTTCGTGATTGGGTTAGATTAGTGATTTATATAACAGGCCAAACAGACCAACAGACCATATAAATTATTATATCACAACATTACTCAAGTATCTAAAAATTCTATAATATATACCTTGATTCTGAAACAAATGTTTGTTGAAAAAAAATGAAATGTCAAACATAAAACCTAAAATTATTAATTGTTATATATTATTTTCTACAAATAAGTTCATTGCATTTGCATTATAAGAATACGTGTACTCGGAATATTCACACTCAGAGTATTATTTATTTACTTACTTAAGTACTTGAAGTATTATTAATAGTATATAAATACATTCGAATATAGTTGTTATATTATCATGATATACCTATTTAATATCCAGAATCCAGATATCTTTCATTATTATTTGGGTGATTATTATATTAATTTAAGCACCTTAGAGACCTATTTAACTTCTCTACCACAATGGTCTTAAACGAAATACTTTCATGCATACATTTTATATTTTAATGTACTTAACTTATCACTTAAACTTATCTTAATCCTACGTTTTAATAACTTTATGAATATAAAATATTGTTAGTTTCTTTGTTCTGAATAAACGTTTATGCATAATTACACATTTAACCAATCATAAATGTTAACTTATTAATATCAATAAATTACATGTCTCCTTGTCGTAAATTTGATTCTCGACAATTCAATGATATTAAAAAAAAAAATTGTATGACAAGCCATGCGTGCCATTGTGAAGCAAAGTTATGAAGGTGTAAGCACGATTTATACATATAGAGAGTTTATACACACATTTATAATAACTTTTACTTTTAGAATATTATAATTAGTTTTCAGTTATATAGACATAAAAAATATACCAATGTATTACCGATGAAAATTATAGTGAAAAATTGTATTTTCAATTTCCATCTATATATAATGTATACTTATAACCTTACAATATATCCACTAAAATATATAAGGTATACCGTATACATTATAACATTTATTCATTCCAACAAAATAAATACCTAGGAAGAATAAAGTAAAGAAAGCAATATTGCACTTATACAAAAAACTTTTGAACATTAAATATTTATAAAAAAAAATGTAACCTTGTATTTTTAATATTTTTCAACTACTAGCTATTGTAAAAATATATCAGGAGACTTATATTAAATGTTCACGCTTTTCGATCCAATAAATAAAGTTGTATAGACATTTATAGAAAAAAAAACATAAAGTCAAAAATTTTAAATGTCCGTAAACAGCTTATAACAAATCAAAATATTTTTAAAATTGTATGAAGTATATGAATCGATAAAATAAACATATGGAGTAAATTTCAAGTATTCTATTTCATTTGTTTTTCAATCACAACAAAATAAGAAAATCGCTCCATGAAAATCGAGTGAATATCAAATATTGTAAAAACTTCAAACAATATATTGTTAGAGAGTTGAATTTATTAAATTTTCAAGCTTTTAGATTTTAGAAATAAAATGGTATTGACATTTATATAAAAAAAATTTTAAAAAAAGGAAACAGAAGATGTCCCTAAACAGCTCAAAACAAGTCAAAATATTTTTTTAAACTGTAGGTATAGTTGTTAGAAAATTCTAATATAAACATTCAGTGGAAATTGCATGTATCTAAGGTAATTTATTTTAAGAGTTACACCAAAAACCAAAATTGACCAATTTAGCGTAAAAATTTCCGTTTTTCCTTAATTTTTTTTTATGTTTTTCCCGGTGGTTTCCGGGAGAAAATTTTAAATTTAGACTTTCCCAATACCCCAACTAGATTCAATTTCCCATCGAACAAGATACTATAGTCCGAAAATCCAAGCATTATTTCTACTTACTTATCATGTAAACAGGTACTTAAAAAAACACATCATTGTAAAATCAATCTAGTCATCGCTCCACTCAGAATCTTAAATACGAAATGTAGACGTTAGAAATATATATTATAAATAATATGATAATCAAATTTTGGGTTCAGTGGGTATAACTATTTTGCATTTATTAAATAACCTAGGTATGTTTTAATCATCTATAAAGATGTATATAATATTCTATAATTTTTTATATCATGTTCATAGAATTTAAAACATTCTTAAACCAAATCTTAAACTAATATAAATTGGAAGTATTTATTTGGTAGATATAAAATAAGTATAGACATTTCTAACAACTGGTAAATATACTATTTAAATAAAGTCTGTAAAATAATTTATGGAAAACGGACTACATAAAAAACATAAAAAAAAATTAAGGAAAAACGGAAATTTTTACGCTAAATTGGTCAATTTTGGTTTTTGGTGTAACTCTTAAAACAAATTACCTTAGATACATGCAATTTCCACTGAATGTTTATATTAGAATTTTCTAACAACTATACCTACAGTTTAAAAAAATATTTTGACTTTAATATTAACATTACTAGTAAAATATTATTAATAGATAGCGTTGTTTTTTAAATATTGCTGTTGGTTACAATATTGTACCTAATTTTGTTTTTAATTTTTTCTCATTTATTGAGTTAAGTAATTAATATTATTTTTATAATTCCGAATTCGCAATATTATTTTAACACTACATTAATACATAATATCTACTACATATTTCAATATTAATTATATTCAGTTATATTATAAATCACGGAAAATATTATCGATATGACACGATCAAATAACATTATAAAAATCAATATGACTACCGTCCGATGAACAATATTATATTTTTTGAAATACCTATTTCTTATGTTCAGATGGTTCAGTCAAATATAAGCAATGATAATTAAATACCTAGTATATCCATCTTAATTGAAACCTTATAAAATAATGTATTTTAAAATGATTAAACCAGCAAAAGTGTACTGACATTTCTTTAATCTAAAACATAATACGCACGAATACACGATGCGCATGTATTAAGAACGATAGTAATTTCATGTAATAAAAACCATTAGATATTTTTAACATCGAGTATTTTATTTCCACTATATTTATGTAATATACAATTCTAAACGCACAGCACTTATTATTATCGTCATATTATATCATCAAACAAGTGAATGTATTTCAACTCCAAATTAAACATTAATGCTACAACATATATTACAGAAAGCATTTAAGTATCTATTCATTTATTGGAACAAAACAATCAGGCTTTGAAAAAATAAATTTCTTAAAGTATAAATTTAATTTGATAAATATAAATAGGTAAATATCAATAGTTTTTCTAACTAAATCACAATTTTTAAGATTGATTTATATATTTATGTAGAAATAATATATATGCATGATTGCATAAGAGGAGCGATAAACTTTAGGTAATCCAATCAAGTCTTTTCTTTTTGGTCTATGTCTACACGTTTTATATTTGAAAAATGCTTAGATATTCAACTTTGAATTTGATGGTGGGATTTGGTAATATTGGGCGTTTTTTGGTATCATGATAGTCAACAATTAAAATTGACAAAAAATTAAAATTTTTTGTTGTAATTCAAAACTTCAAAACCGTTGAAATTTCAAAGTTTCATTAAATATTCATACTAGTATTAACTAGACATGATACAATAAAAATAATATTTCGACTCTTTTTGTACTTCTTATAAATATTTAAAATGTTTGACTTTATTTAGATTATTTTTAATTTATTTATGATGTGTAGATTTAATAAAAATTTTATCTAATAGGTGTTTTTTAAATTAAAAAATATCGAAAATACATAATAAAGTCCTATTTTTTTTATAAGCGTTAAATTTTCAAATCTCTAAGAAATTCGTCAAAATCACGAAAATATATAAATGTTTTTGTACTTAAAAATGTATGAAACTGTCAACTTTCACTCTTAATGATTGAAAATTTAATTCAAGATAACTCAAAAATTGTTTTCATTGTAAATTAAAAAAAAATTTGGCAGAGTACACACATTTTTTATGATCGATTAAAGTTCTAATTTTGACAATATCACGTAAAATAACCATTTATTCTTAAACGGTTATTGTTATTTTGTTATAATTCAAATACTAACTATTAGTTACCTAAGGAAACTAAAATGGAATCTATTGATAAAACTTATTGAAAACGGTCTAATAGTTTTAGATTTCTAAAGATAAGTTTAGATCCTCGTTATGTCCGTTCATCCATCCGTTAGTTAACAGTGTATAGGCATGATATTAATTACGACTGATATGTTATTAAGATAGGTATTTATTTATTGTCCCTGTATATAGTAACTGTTACTGTACATAGTTACGGTTATTTATATTAAGATATTTAAATTTTAAATACGATTATTAATATTAAAATAATTACTCATTGTACAATTATATTTTAATATAAATGTATACCAGTCAAAATATGCCACTAAAGTATTAAGGTAACCAAAATCTGTTTAAATTGTATTTGGAATATTATAATTTATTGCATTATATTAAAATGCGTATGGAACCCAGGAATTTAGCAATCCTATACTGCAGAGTGAGATTTTTTAAGTTTATATATAAATTTATTATCTGTACCTATAACCAATGCCCGGGAAATAATGAACAATTACAAAATACATGGCCATAATATATGTATCTTGGTTTTAATGTACCTCAGTAGTCAATTCGTGGTTAAATCGGTGTCGGTATACTTCGCTTTGTAAAATAATTCGACATAGATGGATTACCGCAAGTCGTGGATTGAATTTAGCACTTAGTATATTTTTAATATGATTTAAACTACTCTATAAACTTTTCTGATATCTTTAAAATAAATTTCTGAGATTTTCTTAAAAATCAGTCTATTATTAGTTTTTGAGTACATCAACTACAAACGTACATTTGGTTTTAAGATAAACCAAGTTTCATTATAATCAAGGCTATAAACACGACGATTTAATGCATGCTTTCTACCAATCTGCCCATAGGTAACCAATTGCCATTTATATGCAAAGACAATATTAATTTCTACATATTATTACTACCTATTCGATACTATTATAATTTGTAACCAATGGCAACCATTTATAAGCAAAAATAAATTTTACGATTTCTATAGTGAATATCAAAATCCTTTTGTGAGCATCTCTTTAAAATGTTCATTTTGGAAAATTCTTTCTTATTACACCTTTACTAGGTGGTACGAGAAAACATGAAAATGTAAAAACTCTAGCAATGATAGTTTAGGCTTTACGTTGACTAGAAGTCGGGAGTCAGGACACTTTCGATTATCTAAACATAGATATTATTTTAATTGTTATGGACCCTTCAAAACCACTCTTTATAGACTGTGATGCCCTGTTATATATTTTATATTGTGTCTTTGGACGTATCCAGAAGACGACAATTTGTTGAACCGTTCTCTGCAGTAGGTGATTGTCAAATATTGTTTGATAGTTTTAATTAAATATTTATAAAATAATACACCTTTTTAAATTAAATATATAATATATCTTATTAACACTTTAAATTATAATTTATATATTGCGTAAGCACACTACATAATTCGAATGAGTCAGTTAATAGACTGAATTGTTGACAAGACTGATATATACAACCCTGTCGCGTATAATATGCGATTATGCGAATTAAGATATTAGACGCCTACATACAAGCGTCTTTACACTAGAATATAGCTAATACAAAGAGTAGGTATACCTTATATTATAGACCAAACGTAGTGGTGGCCGGTGGGCACATAACATTATAACAATATAATATAATACACTGTTATACTAGCTTTGCGTCGTGCCAAAGATTTGTTTTTCTTGTAAATATATTTGTAAAAAAATGTACATGCCATATTTCTACTAATAATTATAATAGTATTATAATATGTAACCAATGGCAACCATTTAAATAAGGAAAAAAAATATTCTTTTTTTGTGAGCTGAAAAAAATGCATAAGTGAGCTACCTTTTAAGTACCTATAGGGGTGAAACAAATAAGCTATAAACACCCAAGTTTCAAGGAATCTATTGATATAACTTTTATTAAAAATGGTCCAGTAGTTTTTGAGTCTACATAAACTTCGGATAAACCGACAACCGTTTTACCTGTCTAACCCGACTTTGCCGGCGAAAAAAATGAAAATAATAGCGTTATGTAGCTAGTGTATCTTGGTTTTAGTGTACCTCTGTAGTTCATGGACAACTTAGTGTCGGCGTACCTCGATTTATGAACTAATTAGACCGGGATGTGTTAGCCCCCCGGTGGTGGACAGGACTTGGTATAAATCGAAAGTGGTTCAAACTACTCTCAAAACTTTCCTTATATCTTTAAGAATAATTTAAAATTTTCACAAAATCGGTCAAGGATTTTTGAGTATATAACTATATATGCTAGGTACATTAAGCTCTAATATTTATTTTGGGATATAATTTTTTTATTTTAGGACATAAAGTGACTATATTTTAATGCATGCTTTTACAGTTTTGTCTCATCAACCCGAGTAACCAATGGCAAACATTTAAAGATATTATAGGTGGGTACTTGAAACTTTTAAAGTATATTGTTATATTTTATTCACAATGATATTTTCAAACAACAATTTTTCCGAGAAATTAATTCAACATAATTTATTACTAATGTCTAATAGTAAAATTAATTATTTTGATTAGAATTTAGCAAGAATATCTTTCATTACTTACCAATATAGACTGACTGTCTTTGCTCAAAAAATCGTTTTTCGTATACAATGATTTAGTATTATTAAATTCAAATTTAACACATCCATTACAATCACACACCTATTATACAGCAAAGCGGTACCTACTTGCCCACCTTTTTTAAATATGATAAATATATAACATTTCGTGATAACAAACTATTTTTGAAAATGTAATACAAGGGTCCTTATAAGTTTTTCTTACTGACTAATTTTAAGCTATCTTATTTTTTTAAATATCTGCAATGTTCTTTTATGAAAAGTGGCTGTAAACCAATGGACGTATCCACGGGGTGTACTGGATGTGCAGCTTTTGATCTATATAATGTATTGTTATAATTATTAATTGCAAGTAAAACGTATAACAGAAAATATAAAATATATAAATTATTTATTTATTAGGAATTATTTGAAGCTTAATCCCATCAACATATATGTGAAACAATAGTTTTTAATGTTTTTACGTTCAAACGAACTATTAAAAGTAAGCTCTTATAGTTATAGGAGTCGTGCTAGTAATTTTAATGGTAAAGTTTTTGTTTTTAGAATATACTTTCAATTTTAGCATAGTTGATACTGGCAACTAATCGCCATTTATTATTTTATAATTTAAAAGATTGCTATGACATTATTTCAGTTAAACTCTTATAAAATACAATTTACGAACATAGTTGATTTTTATACTTACAAAAAAATTAGAATTCATAATTATAAACCCTATATTATCTAAAATGGTGAAATGTATATCGAAATTGACGTAAAGTATAAAATGAATTCTTCTACGTTTTAAGAAGAAAATTGTTCGTATAATGAAGATCGTGATTAAATTTAAGACTTAAATAAAAAAAATTTATTTTATGTAAACAGTAATCACCCATTATCACAATCGTATTAAACACTTTATGTACACGTACATGTTTGGAATTTATTATAAGCTAGACCGAGGTACCCATTTATTGTGTTATACCTTAGCTCGCTAAATTGAATAAGTATAAAAAAAAAATAAAAAACAGACGCGTATGCACACGGCTTTCGTATAGATTAGGAGATGGGCTAACAAAAGGTATGTTATGTGTGTGTGTGTGTGTGTGTGTGTGTGTGTGTGTGTGTGTGTGTGTGTGTGTGTGTGTGTGTGTGTGTGTGTGTGTGTGTGTGTGTGTGTGTGTGGTGCACGCGCGCGCGCGTGTGTATGTGTGCTTGTGTCTATATTATTCGTATGCGCGACTGGTGGGATGAAAACCAGTACCTGTTCGTTAAATATGAACCGGTTGTGTGAGCACAGATCGCTGGACCTTACACCTACAGGTTGCCCATTAGTCAACAGTTTGGTGTCAGTCGTCTTCTTTTAGCCCTAACATTTTTTATTAAACATTTCATAATTACAGTTGTCTTCTTTCTTACTGTTTGTAGGTTCAAAACTACTAAAAGGTTCGTGCTTTACATTTTATTTCATGAAAAATGTTCTACAAAAATAAGAAATATCGGCTCACGGCCTGAACACAGGTAATATCTGTAGATGTACTAACACATATTCTTTAAAATATGTATTTTAAACATTTTTCTCAACCAATACTATATTTTGTAACTTATAATTTGTTTGTATTGTAATTAAATAGTTTTCTAATTCTCATATACGTTGAACGAAACTAAAATTAATCATTACACTTTTAGGTTATGTTTTTAAATACTTACTCCTAAGTTTTTACCAATACCTTTATACCTTATTTTTACTTTTTCTGAGCATTTTATTCACTTTTGAACATTCAACAAATATCTGTTATAAATTATAATGCAATCATGTAATGTTAATCATTTTATGTACCGCGTTATTATAATGTCAATAGTTCACTTTCTAAAATATCTATTCAGTATTCACCAACTTTTAGATGTGAGTATCAAAACAATAAATTATTATAGTTGAAAAACGAAAATATCCTGTGATTTTTAAGTTAAAAAAATTAGGCACCTACTAAAAGTAGGCTAGTTACAATGCGGTAATTCCGGTATTATGATTATCAGATTAAATAATTTAACGGAATACACTATAAAATCTTAAGTTGTAGGTAATAAAAAAAATTATTAATTTAAATTTAAAGTGTGGACTAGGTACCATATTGATCTTTACAAAATATTATAGCAGGTTATAAGAAAATATACATATTATATTATATAGGTAGATACACTAATGTATTATCTTGATAAATAATAATATATAATGATGTCAACATTTTTTCAAATAACTAAGTATTTTATTTTGTACCAATTTCATTGGTATGTAGTTAAAAATGAGCTTATGAATCTAAAATCTTTTAATATAACTTATTTGAAAGTGTTATTTTGACATCTAATATGTACTTGCATATTAATTTAATTAGGTACTTATAAAATTATAAATTACATGGTACTATTTGTCATTAATATCTTAACAATATAATGTTAATGCATTTTACTTGGGTAATTCTTAATAGGTTAAGCTATGTAAAGATTTGCTTGTAAAGAATTGTATATGTAATAACACGAAAGTGTGTTTCTTTATAGGTCGTTGAATTACCTTTCTAGTAAATTATTTTGATATTAATGAAATAATAATGTATTATTCGTAATAATAATAGGTATATTACAGTCTGTATATGTAATATTATAGTACCTACATCGCTGGTTTGTTAAATTTTGAATTAACTTTTTAGTAGGTAGATCTAAAAAATAAACTATTTTATTATTAATTGTAATACTATGATTATTTTTCTGGACCTTTACGTCAAGTAAATTATATACCTACTAAAAAGCAATTTAAAATGGCATTATTGCAAATATTATAGATAAATGCGTTTTAACAATTTCTAAATACAATATGAAATGCTAAATTTTATCGTTTACATAATAACATCACGTTTAAAAGTAAAAACGTTTTGATAACTTAATAGTTAAAATGGCTTTCACATGTGTACATGTGTAACTGTATAAAATCAAAGTTGAATAGATAAATAAGCAAAGAATAGAAATTTAAATATATGTCTACACCTAATTTTAAATACTTTGTCTTAAAAGAGCTTATAAAGTATTAAGACACATACATTTTTTAACCTTTACTTATTACTTTCGAAATATGTAATTTCTTTGAATATATTACATTATTATTATGTATGCATAATGTATATATTAGGTATATAATATTAATTTGTCACTTTCTTTTAATTATTGGTGTGATGATTTTAACTAGTTAAATTGTATTTTATTCAATTCTAACCGCAAATCACAATAGTGATTTAAATAAAAGATATTGGACACAGACACCATAATAATATAGTATACCATCTAATATTAAACTGTTATACAATTTTTGTCCATGTGTATAATAATATATAATATTTGTACCTATCAGTAATATCAATATATTTATAACGTTAGCGTATTATTTGAGTACCACACTTTAAGAATTTCGTTTATCAATCGGTAGGGGGGAAATGGTTTTTGGACATTCCAAAACCAGTGGCCTAACGTACATCCACCGTTATTTAATCGTTTATTTTGTCATTACTGCAGAACCACACATTTCCATGATAGCTATGAATGTGTGCTCGCGGGGTCCTTTACGTGCGTAATAATGATAATACATAATAATACCGACTGAACGGCCGTCGGATGCATCATCGTTTTCGATGGGGTAAAACGCTTCGTCTGCTGCAGTCGAGTGCTCTAGCCCACCACCACGGTGGGACTGATGAGTCTATAAAAGCCAGCTGCAGGACCCGGTAAGCGCGAGGCTAGTTCATAGGTTATATACACGATGCATGTTTAAGAAAACCCGAGAGAAAGGTCTACAGCTGTCCACTGTTGCAAAAATAATAGACAATACTAATTAATATAATATTATATCGTAGGTACGTTCGAACGAATATCGAACGCGTGTCCGTCACAATACGTTTGATCGATACCTATATTATTTAACGCCGAATATCGTGGACAATGGCTGTTCTCCACAGTTCGTCCATCGTTATTTGCATTTAACAGCATTTTACGTCCTGCGGCCAAGAGGATTGGTGGCTGCGGATCGGGTAGCTGGTTTTTCTCTTTGGTTATCTAGCTGTATGAGTGTTACGTATGAAGCTCCTCATAGGTCTAGGTGACCGAAGTTAAAAATCGCACCCACTACTACAACTGAACTACTACTACGGCACTACAACTACGCTGCACGGCCCAACCAATGGTCAATCACATATCTTCATATTGTATAAAATATAATATTAATATGTTGTATACCTCTATACCTTGTACTTGATTGTAAGTTTATAACTATAGATAGGTACCTAAAGCAGCAGACGTGTATAATATTATATATGTCCAATAAGGGGAAAACGTCGACGACGGCGTTCGATAGATCAAGAGATTAATGGGATTAATGGTCCTCCTCCCCTCCGCCACATCGACGTACTGCTCCTCCGCCACCGACTGCAAGGTTGCGAGGTTGCCAGACACACGCATAATATACAACGATACATATTATTATTATTATTATTATCATTGTGTACCCCTCACTCTCTTCCCACCCACATCGTAAGTGTATGTGTGCGTGTGTGTGTGTCATGCACCTCTTTTTTCTTTCAGAACCGGATTCTGTGTCATCTTGTTCTGGACAGTTATGGCCGCCGACGCCACGCCGGGCATTGTTAACCTTGGGCTGGATGTGCATAACGAAAATTACCGCGGTGGTGGCACCGGCAAACGAGTGTATATTATATTATTATAAATTATAATATACCCATTATATAGGTGTACATATTATTATAATACACTGGTATTATGATGGAAGACCCGTACGGATAAATATGAAAAATATGAATTTATTTTTTAACCACAAAACCGTTGTGCCTACACACTATAATAAAATATAATATAATATAGGTACACGTAACAGCAATATAACCATGTAATATTAAGTATTAAAATCAAAAATACCTATAATTTTTCTGGCTGCTTCAAAAGAAAAATACAGTTTTTTCGGATTTTAATTTTTCAACAAACGGTTAATTAATTTTGATATGAACACTAAAACTAACGACCTGAGCAGCCATACAGCTACAATTTAACGTGTACGGCTAAAAAACTATAAATGTTAAAAGGTAACCAACTTGAGAAGAACTTATATAAGTAATCTAAATCGTTGGAGATAAAAGGTTCTATAGATGAAATTATTTATAAAATATATTTTTTTTTATTCAATAGTACAATTTAGAAAAATTATCTTTTAATAGAATGTGTACGAATTTTATTTGATACTTGTACTTGTGTACTTTAGTAAATACTAATCTACCGGCGCTATTCCATTAGTGTGTTACATCAAAATGATTAAAAATAGCATCTATATAGTATATGTATATAAATAAAATAGTGACCATACGTCCCGTTTTCGTACCTCTGTCCTGCTGTTCCCTGAGGAATCTTCAGATCACTTAACTGAACCAAAAATTAACGAAAATCAAATATATATTTTGTGAAGTGGGTGGATCTGATCAACTTAGTAGGTACCAGAAATTAATGGGCGTCTGTGCTGCAGTAAAACCAGATGGTCGAAGAGAGTTTTGCAGTTTTATGTACCACTGAAAAATTATTTCCTAGGCATATAAAAGTGTTAAACAATTTCAACGATTTTCTACGTGTTCAAATTCCGATTTATGGCTTTTTTGCCATGTGAAAAATATACGACTAAATTTGTATACGGTAATGGAATATAATATATTATACTATATTATAGTATTTTAAAATCTGTATGCTGTTTTGTCCTATACGTATTTTGCACATTTGCGCAGTAATGTGTGAAGCCCTAATCTACTATAACTAATTATTGTTATCATGTAGTGTTTATGTGTCTAAGTACTATAAGTCTTATACATTGTATACTTTTATTGACTATTGAATAATAATACATTAATATTTGTAGATACATGTAGTTTTTTTCACATTTACCTAGATATAGATAAATACAAAAACTGAAAACTTACAACCGTTTAAATAATTTTTTCCTATATCTGTTCAAATTATTTACCTATCTGAAGAAACAAAAATACAATTATCATAATATATTATACCTACGATTACAAATTAATTTTTTCCAGTCTGTATAATTTAATTATACTAACGAACCATATAATTATGCAATATAAGTTAGATGTAAATTAAATATTAAATTTCTAAAAACAAAATTACCTATCATATATGAATCGGAAATTCAAATGTACATACATTATAACTAGGTACCTATCTATACAGGAGCGTGTCTGGAAATCTTTTCAGGGGATTAATATTTGTATTGTTTATTAGCACGTATTTCAAATGTAGTACACGTAGTACATTTTTGTAAATTTGTTAAAATTTCAGGGGAGGGGGGGGTTAGCACCCAAGTCCCTCCTAGGCACGACCCTGCTTATCTAAAACAATCTGTAGTAACATGATAAGAATATTTTATTTTGTTTTGAGCTAACCAATAAGTACTTAAACTTATAATAAGTATAGTACCTTAATACAGCTGATTATTATTTAAAAAATTATAATTAGAAATACAAGTTACTACGGGGCCAAATACAAGGGAACAACCTGTGTCTTATCCTTACGCATTATGTCACATAAATAGGTACATTGTATTTATGTATTATATAACATACCTATATGTATAGGTAGGTAGGTATAAAGGTATAATAAGTAATCACACACAACGGTATAATACTTTTAGATTCTGAACGGAGTGATTAATGTATTGATTTTACAATGACATGTGATTTATAATGTTTTGTTTTTAATTTCTAATTTTTAAATTTTTTAACTGCTGTGTCTATCATCACAGTTTGGGGCAGTAAAACTGTTTCGATTTTCTTCAACAAAAAACTTATAGTTAAGTAGTCAAATGTAGTTTAACTATAGTAACGGAATACTTTTTGTATAATAAACATTCTTCAATTTATAATTATTCAATAAAGTAAATTAAAACCAACAGTAACTTACTTAAATAAATACCTACCTAAAAATAATTAAATTGGTGCTTAGGTAGATATAACTTAATGATTTAAAAAATTCTCGGCGACCGACTTAATAAAATTTATTCAAATAATAATAATAAAATATTATATAAATTCAGTTACGATCTTATAACAATATGGTATAAGCCAATCAAGTTAAATCGGTGATGGAAATCATCGACAACATATTGCACGACACATCCAAACCATATACGAATTTGTTCGGACGGCTGGAAACACGGACCGGAGTTCCCAGATTGAAACTACTGATAGGATTTCTCCTGGCAACTTCAGTCATCCTCTACGTTTTTGGGTCTAACGCTATGGTGTTGAGCAACATGATCGGGTTAATATACCCTGCACAAGCAACTGTGTCAATAATGATTTCGCCTCCAAAGTGGCAGAAGTACGCTCCCGCTGCAGCCGCTGCCGAAGCCCAAAACATAAAGTTTACGTACTGGCTTACATTCTGCGCGGTCTTGATCGTAGAGCAAGTCTGCGGGTTTGTCTTATTACTATTTCCGTGGTACTTACTATTGAGAACATTTTTTTTGATATGGTGTTTCACACCAATCCGGAACAACGATGTGGCTTTCATAAACGCCAAGGTCATGTATAAAATCTTCGAGGTTGGTATAAAAACTTATAACTTACATATTTAAATTATTATTACCTAACATAATATTTTGTTATTATTTTGATTGTGGTAAACGGCAGCCAACGCGTAAACCTCACGTCAATAGTAACTGTTCGGATATCCTAAACTCGGCGCAGGACCGCCAGTCAAATCGGCGATTATGTCTGCCACCTCGGCGATCACCTCAGATGACTTCTTGGAGGTCGGCACTTCGAAAATGAACATTTAACTGCTACAGTAATGTGTAGGTACGATGGATACGTCAAACCAATCCCGTTTATTACGCCGGAATAACTTCAAAATTTAAATACGGTAATATTTTTGAAACACGATACCTATGTCCTATGTACATTAAACCAATCATATTTTGAAGCAGCGTCAGATAGGTATAGATGAAGTTACATTGATTTCGGATCAGAGATTATAGGCAGCACCATTCGTAGAATTTGTGAGGACCGCAGGGAATATTAGGGTAGCAATAATTGCAAGGCTGATCGCTATTCACGCTAATCGATATTTACAAGTGTCATTAAAATAGGAACCCAATTTTTTACTGTTCATAATAATTGACTAAAAATGAATGAGCTTCAGATGAATTTTCCATCTTTCTATATAAGCAATTAAGTGATCCCTGAATTAGAACAAAAAAAACGGGTAAGTGGATGTCGCTTTGCTGTACAGTATAGGTTACAAGTGAGTCGGTGTAATGGATGATAATAAATTTGAATTCAATGATAATAATATAAAATAGTTGTATACGAAAAACGATTCTAAGCACGTACGGCCTGTCAGCGTATAATATTACTATGTATACTATTTTATGATATATTATGATTAAATTAATTAAATTTAGTATTAGGCTTTAGTATACATGCCTTCTGTATATACAGAAGAGTAAATTAATTTTTCCAAAAAAAATACATTTGAATTGTGTGTATAAATATAATAATATACTGTAAAAGCTTCAAATATCCATGAATAATATTTTCAAATAACAACAAAATAACTAAAATCATTATTATTAGTTATAATATATTAATATGTAATTTCGTCCAAATTTGAATTTAAAATGTCTGTAAAAATAACTATGTTTATATATTTTTTAGATTTTTTGGTTACAGTAGATATACGAATTATTTATGAGAATCTTTGCTTTAATATTTCAATTCTTGGCATAAAAATTGAACTTTCATAATTTTTTTATTTCAATAATTATTCATAATTTTAGAGATTTTAATAGGTAAATGTTGTCGAAATTTTAACTTAAAATGCTTGTAAAAAAAAATTGCGTCTGTGCATTTTTAATATTTTTCAACTACTATTGTAAAAATATATCAGGGGTCTTGTATTATATTTTCATGCTTTATAACACAACAAATTATATTAATTTATAGACAAACTAACACGTTAACACCAAAGGGTTAGTCCTAAAAATGAGAAGAATGACTGAAGCTTCCGACAGAGATACTATCAGAGATCAATCTCGATACGCCGGTCGACGTTTCCATATCCATCCGAACAATAATCCGTCCACTGTAACTGTCTAGATGTGATAACAAAACTATTATGTTAGGTAATAATAATTTTAATATGTAGGTTATAAGTTCTTATATTATAATATTCATTTCCGAAGTGCTGACCTCCAAGATGTCATCTGAGGTGATCGCAGAGGTGGCAGGCATGATCGCCGATTTGACTGCAGGTGGCCCTGCGCCGAGTTTTGGATTCGGAACAATTACTATTGACGTGATGTTTACTCGTTGGCTGCCGTTTACCACAAAACCATTATGTTAGGTATTAATAATTTAAATATGTTGGTTATAAGTTCTTATATCAACCTCGAAAATTTTATATATGACCTATGAAAGCCGCACTGTTGTTCCGGATTGGTGTGAAACACCATATCAATAAAAATGTTCTCAATAGTAAAAGTACCATGGAAATAGCAATAAGACAAATCCACAGACCTGCTCTACGATCAAGACCGCGCAGAATGTAAGCCAGTACGTAAACGTTATGTTTTGGGCTTCGGCAGCGGCTGCAGCGGGAGCGTACTTCTGCCACTTTGGAGGTGAAATCATTAGTGACACCGTTGCTTGTGCAGGATATATCAATCTCTCGTAAAAAATTTTCTTTTTCTAATGTTTTTTTACATGGTCTTTTTGCTTTGCTTCTTAGTTTTATGTATGTATCGGACTGTATTCCCAGAAGAGTGTCCACAAGAATAAAAATATTTGGATGTCCCGAATGAAAAAAGGCATTTAATTTTGCATGAAAACTTTCACAACTGTTAGTGGTCCGATTAGTGGTTGCTGAAAAATCACTCCAAACTTTGGGGGGAAACTGTGCAACATCATTGTCAACGTAGTTATTTAAAATGTAATCTGTAAAACTATCAATTTTTTCGTCATCACATGGTTTTATTGCCATCAAATCTTCCGTGAAACATTGGACTACGTCATTTTCATTTAAAAATGGCAATCCAAAAAAATACTTGAGATATCTACTTTTCTCAGAATCAGACTTGTATTCTTTAGACAGACCTAACTTCTGAATTGTACGCCACCAACTTTGACCCAAATGGAATCGACACCCTTTAATTCTAACATCGGTCCAGACTTCTTTAATTGCATTATGGATTCCAATTTCGAAATCTACATAAATTTCTGAAGGGCTAAATGTTAAACTTAGCGATGTACAATAGTTAATAATATGTTGAAATGCTTTTACATAAATATTCGACTCTTTCGTGGGCAACAACAAAAACACAAGAGGAACATATGAATCTTTATAGTAACCATGAATCGTAAAAATTTGGGTAAAGTATTTAGGACAGCTCTTAAACGTCCCGTCAATATATATATTTTTTACATCACACAAAACATCTAAATTAATTTTTGTTGAAAATCCTATTATCGAATTTTCGAAATCATTCAAAAACATAAAGTTCTCGTCTTTATTTGTTATAATATTCATTGATTTTAATGCATTTTGAGTCTCATGGGTACTTTTAGGTAATTTTGGATGAAGCAGCGAACGAGCATGGTGAATGTTTTGTTTGATTAAAATAACGTCGTTTGTCGTGAGAGTTGAAATGTCACCATTTTTAAACTCATTATGTAAAATCTTCGATGGCCGGACAGAAATATCATCCACAGCTTTCCTTTTAACAGCGTTGCTGATTTTCTGTCTAGTAAGTACATTTTCGTCACACTTATCATGTCTGTGTTCATTGAAGATTTCTGACATAACATTATCAGAGGTTAATTTAAAAAAACACTTACACGAGTTTTTACAACATGTCCACCGTTGAACCGTGCCTTGCAACATTTTATGGAATCGAAACTTAAAACCTTTAATAATTTTTAATGTTTTTTGTTTTTCACTTAACATACACTCCATTTTTCACTCGTTATAATTTGATAATTATTGTGTAAGTATTAACTAATTGTGTGTTCACGAAGTATTCGGCACGACTGATTGATTTTGAACGAGTAACTTTATACCACCGTTGATGAATATCCGTTATCGTTACGTATCCGGTATAATATGATGTGCAAGGTTCAAGGTCACCGGCTTAACAAGTAGTTATGACATTTTATCTATACGGACTCAATTCAAAGATATTAAGATAATACCCTGGACTCAATTCAAACACATAAAAGTAGCATGGACTCAATTCAATATCACCGAATTCAACTTGCTTGGCTTGTACCATATTGTTATAAGGCCGTAACTGAATTTATGTAATATTTTATTATTATTATTTGAATAAATATTACGTCGACCGCCGGGAATTTTTTTAATTTTTAACTTACCTACCTAAGTACCAATATAATTATTTTTAGGTAGGTATTTATTTAATTAACTTACTGTTGGTTTTAATATACTTTATTGAGTAATTATAAATTTAAGAATGTTTATTATACAAAAAGCAATATGGTTTGGATGTGTCGTGCAACATGGTGTCGATGATTTCCATCATAAATTTAACTTGGTTAGCTTGGATTATATTTGATATTGCCATAGCCCATAGGTACATGTGGCGTAATTTATTTGAACTGTATAATATTATTATTATTCTAATAACGTTTCGTAATTTTCGTTATATTACGTAGACACAATATTATACAATTCGCATAAAAATAGTCGATCCACCAAGGAATTGAATAAAAAAACACTTTGAGCTCCGTAGATTATTTATATCGGTGCATATAATATAGCCGTATAGGAGCATCATACCAAGCCATCGACACTTGAAAAAGAAAAACATGACTAAGAAGCTGAAAAATGTCGACGGAGGTTAGAGGTTATCTAACACGCAGACAATTACCTACTTACCGTTAGTAATGGAGTACTTCTTGGGGAGGATAATATGGTATCATTATGGCTTATTTCTGTCATATAAAATATAGGTTTACCTAATAATAATTTATTTAATCATCATAATAATATATGATAAAGCAATGAAAATATATTTACCGCTGTATATAACGTGGTCTATAGAGGCCATCAACTCATTGAGTCGAAATAACATATTTTCCTCTCAATTAAACTTTACTTACGCTCTAACATAAATAACTGTGAGTCCATAAAATTAATCAATAGAATAAGAAATATAAAAACAGTAGATTATCCGGTTTAAAAAATTAAAGAAGAGATCTATTGTAAAAAATAGCCTTATAAAATAGTTTTTTATTATGGATGTCGTCAAGGATCAAATTAAAAGTGGTTCCATCCATTCCAGAAAATTTATTTGGATATTTTTGTAATATTTATAAAAAAAGAAGAGTGGGAAATTCACCTTTACTTTCTCTTTTTCATTAAATTTGTTTACTCTTTAACTTCTTTAAACATATCAATTTTAGCTTCTAAGAAAACCGAACTTTTGGACAACAATACCTACCTGCCTTGCGTACGCGATTTTAACTTTGAAGTAAATTTTACGACTGAAAATTGAAATTACATAAAGCATTAAACGTGGTAACGACTCCGCCAAAATCATAGAAATCACAAATTATTGATTATGGATTATGTGTCATCAATCACTCGCATCGCAAATCATCGCATTTAATACTGTCTTACTTTAAGTGTATTCTAGTACTTACCTTCTAGTTACTAATATCACCTACCTAGTTGTCTATAACAGAGGTTTAGGATCATAAATTGTTAAGTTAAGGTTATTTTTATAATACAAATATTTTTATATGATAATTAAAATTGAGTGAAGGCTAACCTAACTTAACCCCCGAAATGTACCTACCTATCATACAAGTAGGTACCTACACTTCAAGGGCATCCGCAGAGGGGGGCAAGTAGAGGCAGTTGCCCCCTTAGTATTCCTGGGTCAATTATCGTACCTATAATCAATAATCATTATTAGGGCTGGGATTTTAATGCCTTAAAATAATTTAAACTTTTAAAACGTTGTAAAAAAGTTTTACAGTCAGAACTGATGATATTCTACCTACATCTTTAATCTAAGTTAAATTAAGTATATGGGGTGGTACTTTCAAAACTCATCTCACATCATTAAACCCCATAGTTAACTTCTTAATAAAATATATCTAAAAAAGCCATATCTCACTCCAGTATTTGATTATACAATTATTAATACTTTATTGTACAGAATATCTGGGTACCTATTATACTATAGGCAAAGAACAACTGTGATATAATATAAACAAGCTATAGTAAAAAAAAAAAAAGTATTGGGAAGTCTAAACCAGTGATCTTCAACCGGTGGGTCGCGACAGTTTTTATTTGTTAAAAATAAATAAGTTTATACAATTATAAATTATGAATTCGAATAAGTTATGAAAGGATTGAACAACCTATAACCATATTTGACAGTCGATATTTTATACATTTAAAATGTTTATTGACATAGAAAATCAACTAATTGAGCTTACTTGTGATCCCGAACTTAAACAAATGTTGGTTGAAACTTCTTTTGAAATGTTTTGGACGCACTTATGCACGGAAAATTACACAAAACTAGTACCTATAGCTAAACTCTAAAGTCTTTTTTTCTTCCATGGCCTACAAAATTGACACGGGCCGTGAAAATGTTGTTACAAAAACGAGTCACTGGTCGAAATGGTTAAAGTCCACTGGTTATTTTTTATAGTAAAAATGTAAAAATCATTAGGTAGGTTATACCATCGACAAAAATTTAAATCCACTCCACGTTTTAATAAAAACTATTTTGGGCAAAAGTTTGTACCGTCTCGCCGACCCCGTCTAAAATAATAGTTAGGTTAGGCAATTAAAAAATAAAAATAGTAGAGAAGCTCCGTCCCCCGCCAATTCAAGCACTGTAGTAGACACCTCCAAGTTTTATTTTTTGGTTTGGGATCATACAAATTTGATTATGACAATTTTGTCTCTGGTTACTCCTTGTACGAACTGAAAAATTGTTTGTTGTTACTCCTAGGTCTTAATTTGTTTAGCACCTACACTATGTAGAAGACTATTAACTTTTATTACCATAGTGACACTATGCGATGCTAAGTATTTTGCCACCCTGTGCAATTAATAAAAAATGCCACCCCTTTCGATAAATTGTTAGATACCATATAATTAGTGCCATTTATTAAGAATAAGAAAAGGTAAAGATAAATAAATAAATAATCAATTTATTTATTTAAATTTTACGTTGTGACACATGATAATTTTTTTTCACTAAAGTTTATAAAAATAAATGGTAATTCATAATTATAATTAATATATAATTCATAAAACAATAAATAATTCATACATTTTTTCTTGCTTTTAACTTTGCAAAATTGTCGACTAACTTTTTTTCTGTTATTTCTTCACCAACTTCATGTTCAATTGAGATCATGGTTAGACCAATCCAAAGTCGTTCGTTTTTCATTGTTGAGCATAAGTATGTTTTGATAAGTTTCAATTTCAAAAAACTTCTTTCACCAGTTGCCACTGATACTGGTAATGTTACCAAAATTCGTAAAGCAGTGGATAGGTTTGGTGCAAAGTCACCTGCATTTACTGCAAATGTTAAAAGTTCATAAAGTGTTAAGTTACCATCAACAATAACAGATAGGTACTGACTTTAATTCATAGGCCATTTCAATTTCGTTCAAATCTGTTGAATCACCATCAGATGATCTTCTTGCAATGTTTTAATAGTACTTCGTTTGTAAAATTGTTTAGTTTTTTCGTATTGAAAAGAAACGAAAAATTGTTATTATGGTCTTTTAGCTGTCCAAATCTCTCATTCACACTATTTATAGCTACATCGCAAGTGTAAAGTAATAAAAATGTATTTTTAATTGCTGTTTTGTGTCAATAACTGGCTCATCGTTGTGTTCATAATCATAATAAGTGTTGACGAATAATACGTCGTGGTTTAACTCTACCCCGCGAGATCTCAAAAACAGACTCTACTACCATTTCCGTTGCAAGTACTGTTGAATCTATAATCATTTTCTCAAAAGATTTTTCTGATTTTAGTTCGTTTAAATATTTCAATAAAGTTTCTAAAATACCCAAAGCTAAAGATATGTCAAAATTCGGTTTTTGCATTAATTTACTGATTGAACTTATATGATTAAGCTAGTATATGTCGTACCAAATGACAACAGAAAAAATTAATTTAAAAGTTTTTATGAGATTACATAAATATTCAGCTTCATGTTGACCATTGGATCTAAATTTGTGTTTTCTGATATTTCAAACAAAGCATATCATAACAATTTTCTCATATGTAATATCGAAACCGTTTATGTGCGTGTATTCGACTTTCCCATCGGGTTAACTTAATGGTTTAAGAATTAATTCTTTAACATGTATTAAAAGAATTTACCAACGAATATTTGAGGCAGAAAAAAAGTTGAATACTTCTTGAATTATATCAAAAAACGCTACAGCTTCTTTTGATAATTTTGCGGCATCACTAACAACAAGATTTAATGAATGAGTACTACAAAGAACAAAAAATGCACGTGGATTAATATTTTGAATGTGTCGTTGGACTCCTGAGTGCACACCTTTCATATTGGCTCCATTGTCATATCCTTGTCCTCGCATATTATACAAAGGTATATTCAACTCAAGTAATGTTTTTAAAAGTACATCACATAGATTGCTAACTGTAAACCATAAAGATAATCGCGAAACCCGCCGAGGAACAATGCTAGCGGCTAGCCCATATTATATTATCTACTAATACCTACTTAATACTACATAATATGACACAGTATCAGTCAAAAGAATTTAATATAAGCATTATTTTTGATTTACAGTGAGAAATGGTGAAAAATACATATTTTTATTTATAAACGATGCCTAAAATTCAAAAAAAAATTTGCCGCCCTCTGCGATTGCACAGGTCGCACATGCCTCCCGCCGGCCATACATAGGGTATACTGTACCTTCAAGTATTTTGTATTTAATTTAATTTAATTACATTTACATTTAGTATTAATAATATAATATTCTCAAATAAAAATTCAAACTATTTTTGTGATATAATATGTACCTACCCAAATCGTTGAATTTATCGTTAAAGATAACTTAGGATTTTTCAAGTGCATGAGCGTGGGGTCCAAACGAGGAGTCCAAGGCGCAAGCCCACCAGTAAGACGACCCTGACTACACCATGAAAAAATCTTAGATGGCCAGATCCGCGACTGGTTAGTCGGTTAGGGGATAGGTACCTACCACAATATCATTAAGATTCCAGACATACTAAAACGTAAGTAAGTAGTATAGGTAGTACCACATTTCATTTTTATTTAGAAACATAAAAATACAATAAGTTGCTGTGTACAATTTACAGTACAATCAAAAGGACATTCATATTCATGATTTTAATTAAAAATTAAAATCGAAAAAAACAACATAAAATATAATACTTAGGTAATTTCTTTTTTTGTTATCACAGAATTAACTACAATATTAAAATAATATAACATAATATTTGGTCATGTTTACACGAATCATTGTAATTTGTGTTATTTATTTAATACAAGTATTGTATATTTACACAATATACATACCTAATCATACATTTAAATATGTTGGTAAATATAAATAAAACTACTAATATAATAGTGTTATTATTTATAACGCACTTACCTATGAACCTTTATGTAGGCTGGATTTCGTATTTTATTCAATTTATAAAAACCAAATTAGGCATTTTGATAAAGATGAACAAAATAACAAATCATAATTGAGCATAAACATAAAAAAAAAGCGATTTGAGACTTTTCGTTATCAATTAGATTTAACCAAACATTACAGTTGAACAATCAACATAATATTAGGTATGGATATTTTGTTTGACAAAATTCTATATAATATTATGTTATTGATTTATTATTTACCTATTTCATAAACTAATATTTTATCATTAAATTATAAGTACAACAGTACAATAATATTGTATTTATAATAAATGAAACTTAAGGTACCTACTAATATTGTTGTAAATAATATAAATGCAAATGCTAAGGTACTAGGTACCCTAATAGTTGAAAACTGAAATTAAAACAATTTTTATTCAATAGAAAATTAGCTACGAATGTTGATAACATCATTCCACACTTTAACTTTATTTTCCGTTAAAGTATTAAAATAATACTTGGGACTTTTTAATTTTGAACTTAACAACACAAATCTCGTCTTGTTCAAATGACATTACATAGTACCTACCTACTATAAATGCAGTGTTAGAATTATATTTATTTCATTTTGTTGGATACGTAGGAAATACTAAACAGGGAAATGTAGACAATTTTTAATACAATTATTTAAAACATAGGCAATACAATCTTAAATCTTCATTATTATGCTCTATAGGCCAATTTTTTTTCCTAACCAAGCATAATATTCAGTCTTACAACATGATACCAACAGAATAAAATAATGAAATACAGTGTTGAAAAACAATAACGATTAATATTCTTATAAACATCCAATATATGAAAAACCAAAAAAATAAAATAAGGAATAATAGTAATAACTAGTATTATAGAATTAAAATTAACATATTTTTGTAGTATTGGTTGTAAGGTTAAATTTTAATGTATAACTTCTCTCATGAAATTATAAAAATACCAATAAACCAGAAAAAAAATGTCGAATGTAATAAAACAAAATAGCTTATACAATAAAAATATATGAAGTATTGGACCATTATAACATTGGTTTATTGGTAGTTTTTATAATAATCAGTCCATGAAACAAAATTATTTTTAAGATAATTTTAATGTATACTCATTAAAAATAGGTACAAATTTGTTCAACTCAATTTTTCTGTGTAAATATGTTAATGACCGTTGTTCGTTGAGAAATTTTCATTCCAGATATCATTCATTGACTGCAGTGCCATTTCTTCTTTGGGTAATGCATCTATGCTTTCTAATGACTTAATGTAAAACATTAATTCAGACGACACAATTCTAAACATTTTAATGTTCAATAAAAAATCAAAAAAACAATATAATTCTAAAACTATAGAAGAAAAAATTGTATCTTAGATAAAATGGCTAAGAATTGTAAGTAAAAACATTTAAATTACCCGCGTAATGGCCCGTCATTATTAGTGTTGTCCATTTTGTTTATGCATTCATGTAGGATTTCTTTGAACGTTATATGAATTCGTCTATACAAGTATTGAATTTGAATTTTCGGCAGTATACTTGCTATGGCCTCGTGAAGTTTACATATATGCCTACAAAAATCAAATACAATAAATTAAAAAGTAATATTAAAGTTATGCAATTTTTTTATCTGAGCAGTAATTTCATACTTGCAAATATTTTGAAACGATTTGGACGGAATAGGAGGTTTAGCCTCCCAGTTTGACATTTGCTGCATGATTATCTGTTTTACAATATCATGCAGTTTATCTTGTATGTCTTTGATGTGTTTTGTAATATCGTTTTTAACTCTACTTAAAATTGTGCTCACTTGAGATTCTACCAAAAAACCTGAAAAGAAAAATTTAATTCAGAATAATAAATAAATACTACAGACAGTAGAAAATTAATTTGTTTTGATTATTTTGCATGGTGTAGTTATATTGTTACAAATAGAAAGATATTGCAACAATGTTACTTACTAGAAAAGTGTGTTTGTATGTAGGGTACAATCCATAGTAACAATTGTAAAGCTCTAAGTGATAACACCAAATTTGTACATGTTATTTTTTTTAGACCAGTCTTGTTTGATATTGCCTTTGCTTGCAATACTAAATGGTATGATCTAGAATTATACTCTCTTAAAATATCGCACACATAGCGTAACAAACTTTGTGCAGCCAAATTTATCTCATCAGCCTTTGTACAGTACTCAGTTACCATTTGAATCAAAAGTAACACAGTCCTAAAATTATTGTTTGATTATATTATTCTGATTGCAGTCATAAATAATTAAATAAACTTACCCAACCACTGCAAATCTTTCATCATTTACAATCAATATCTGAGCTGGTTTTGTGGATGTTTTTGGGGATAAAGATTTGGGCATTGAAAATTGACCTGAAAAAGTATTACATGAAATATTTAGACAAGAATCTATTTTAAGCTGAAAAAAATAAAATTCCATTATAAAATATGTAAAAACAATTTTCATTGTACAATATTTTTCACTTTAAATTTTAAAACACATTTTTTAATGTTAATTTTAATTTTACTATATTGATTTACAAAAAATAATCCAATTAACTGTACTAATATATATTACATAAATTAAATAATTAATTTATAAATCAAACTAAAAATTATAAATAGTCGAAAACATAAATACCAGTAGTTTGAATATATTCAACTAAGTGTTGAAATTCTGATGGCACAACTTTTTGCCGCCAGTTTTCGCTATCTAACAGTAATTGTAGTTTGTTGATTTTCTCGGTGTGAAATTTTTTAATGAAACTATTGGCCTGGAATATATAATACAATAGTAAATATTATGACATAATAATGATTATTGATAATCAAGAATACAACCTCTGATTGCATGGCAGTCTGTAATATTTTAAATCCGACATCTTGATTAGGGCATACTTCTACATAACATTCACTCAAATGTTTTATACACTCAGACAATCGTAACAACTGTTTTTGATCTGATAAGCAATAATTTCTGGATTCATTATCTCCGTTGAGTTGTTCGGTAATACCACTAACTTGTTCACTCTCAGCACTACTGAAGACATCAACAAAATATTAAGTAAATAATTATATTTACATAATATGTACTTATAAGTTACAACAATATTTTTTCACAACAAATCACGTACTTGGCACTTGAACTCTTATTAACTAATTGAGCATATTTTACAACAGCACACTCAGTTATAGAGTTTAAAAGATTTTTCAGCTTTGCTCTGACTTTAATATAATCTTCTTCACTTAGATTATACTCAAATGAAGGTTCTTCTAAACTAAAATTAATTGTATTTAAGTCACCGAATTATTAAATATTATAAATATTGTTCATTAGGTTAACAAGCCAATGTCTTACTCAATAGTATTTTCATTTTGACTATTGAACTTTTTAGCGCTGACATTAAGAGCATGATGCATGATATTATATCCTGCCTAAAATAGAAATACATATATGTAATAAAATTAGGTAACAAATTTAGTTACTACATTTTAAATTGAATAACTTATTGTAAAAAACTAAACCATACTCAATAGTTAATAATTTTAAATCTTTTAAGTTTAATAAATCTTATAATTTATAAATTATATTAAGCAATAATTAATTAATATATCAAATGTAGAAAAATCCAAATAAAAAACAGAAAAAAAAATGTTGAATAAAATCAATGTATGGCATTGAACCTTTTTTCACACCAATAATTAAGAAACATTACTTAATAATTTTATAACTAACCTTTATTCTCCGTAAAAGAAGAGACAAAGTGTATGAACAGTCTTCTAGCATATTCAACCACTCATTAGTAGTTAAACAATGCAAATAACTTTCTAAATTTGACGACTGACTGATCTGATGATCAACATCACTGTTTGCAACTGTGTCTATAACACTTTTTTTAATTGCAGCACTTATTGCTGTTTCACATTCTTTACTGTATGCTTCTAAAAATGCCCAATTTTTACGCCGTAACATCCCCATAAGTATTGAAAATAATTTGTCCTTATAAAAAAATTAAGTTTTAAGTTAATATTATTCTTGTAATGAAAAAACCCTTAAAATAAAAAACTTACTTTTTCCAAAACTTCTATATCAGTACCTACTAATGGACGATTGAGGTCTGCTGATGAACATCTTTCAAATTCACCAGCCATTAATGCATCTATCATTTTAATAATTTCATTTAATTCTGAAGTCAAATGCCTAAAATAATTTTTTAAATATTGAAAAATAATTTACATTATTTTAATTTCACTTCTAAAAACAATGTTGTAACATTTAGTAACTATAAACAATAATTATTAATACCTGAAGCAGTGGACTCCAGAAAGTTCCTTAGATAATAGATCTTTAGTGGTGTAAATTAAGTCTAAAGCAGCAACATAATCAGCAGCTGATAGTAGTACTTGTATTGTTGTTTGTGTGTGATATACTGTAGCCATTAATTTTAACTATTAACAATAAAAACAAGATTAAATGCAATCAACAATATTTAAAATGAATAAAAAATAAAAAATAAAAAAACTCCATTACTTATTCACATTATAAGGTTATATTATTATTTTATTCATACCTTTTCAATAATATTGGTATGATTTAAAATGGTGGTTTTAGTTTTTAAAATTGTCAACGGTTTTGACACAAATTTTTCATTCACTTGTTTGATTCTACAACTAAATAAATAAAACATTAATTAAAACTAACTCGTATAAATTATAACAGTCTTACTTAAGATGACAATAAACAGACATTTGTTGCCTCCATCTTACAAGTGCGTAACATAGCAAATGTTACTCTCAGCAGATCACATTTAGCACTATTAGTTTAAAATTAGAGCAAATTGACCTCTTGTAAAATTTAAAAGTAAGATTATTATATAGGGCATCTTATAGGCTTATTGTTATATTTTAATTTTAAGCGGGTTATGAGTATTTTAGGATTAGAAAACAATTTACAATTTTAAAATAATCATAACTATGATATTATACCCCAAATAATAATAATAATAATGATCTTACCTTTAAATTTTACAAGATGTAAATTCACTCTAATTTCAAACTAACGGAGCTATACGTGATCTGCCAAGAGTAAAATTTGCTATATTACGCACTTGTAAGACTTTGACAACAAATGTCTGTTTAGTGTCCTCTTAAGAATCAAAAACTTAAAATTCAAATTAAAAACATTCTATTGAATATTATTTTACGTTAAAACAGTGTTTCCCAACCATGACGAGGAGGCGAAAGCAGTCATCATGAAGTAAGACTTGTATTTATCGAGTATAGATAAAGATTATGAGTGTTTAGCCGCTAAATACTCATCATCGTCGCCAGGGAATTTAATTGTTTCATGTAACCACGACTTCCGTAGATTAATTTGTTTCAATTAATATGAGGGGGGAAGGATTTTTGAAAATCTACAAAGAGGTATAGAATATAAGTTGTTGGGAACCACTGATTTAAAGAATATATTTGTAGAATATTTAGTTTAATCATTAAAAAAATATATTTAATCTTGGAACATTGTATTATATTGTATGTACATACCGTAGGTTTTGAGCTAGTTGTATTGATAGATGAATTTGTTCCATAAGAGTATCATGTGATGTCATTGTATGAAAAAAAGCTTCTGATTTTGAACTTACTTGTTGTGCAATTTTTACTTCTACAGTATCCAAATAATGGCTCAACTAAAAGAAAACAATATGAAATTCAATCAATATAGCAGATTACAAATATTTAAAAATTACCTTTTTTTCATGGATAGATTTATCAGAAATTCTAATATTAGCTGTTACATCATTGGCATAGGTATCTGATGTGAGGAATATATTGGGAAACACAGTAAATAATGTTTCACGTTTACTGAGATCAAAATGAGGTTCCAAAAATATAGACGGAACCTCAGATAAATCATAACTCACCCTGTCTGAAAATAATAGAACATTAAGCATACATTAATATGGCTTTTAATAAGCTGAGAATAAGCACAGAAATCAGATTATATAGCTCATTCAATAAAATATGATAATAGGAAAAAAAGCCACGGAAAAAAGACAAATTTTTTTCTATATGGTTATTTACACACATGAACCCTTCCGTAACATAATTTACAATTATTTATACTGGAGTTAATAATTTTCATTTTAAAATACACACTGAAGAGTGGAGATGAATGAGAGAGACTGAAAATATTTAATATAACATTATTTATATCTTTTTTTTTTTTTGTCATATTAGTTTTTTATTTGTACAATCTGTATAAAATATAATTACAATAAGTACAATAATTTATATCTTAATGAAAGAAAGGTTCTAAGGGAATTTCCCCAGAAAAATACCAACAAATGTCATAGATAGAATTTAAATAACATGATATTTTGTAGATAAACAATATATCTTGAAATTAATTGAATTTATGTTATAAATTAATGGTATTTTTGTGATTTTTTTAAAACCTAAAATAGTTTGACGCTAGCCTGTGGCGTCGTGTTGTAGTGGGTGAGGTGGTCGAGTGAAAAGCAATCACAAACGAAGTGGAATAATAGGAAAACAGAACACCAACTTTTCGTTTTATAATATATTATAGTGGTTTATTATCACGGTTATGTGTGTATAAGCTCGGTGAACAAAATACAGTAAAATGATGAAAACAAAACAGTCAACAAAAAGGTGTATCGGCCGGCGGGTGCGTTGTCGTCACGAGTGTCGATCACGTAGTAAAAATGATCCGGTTTTTGTCAACGGCCGGCCGACCGTTCTAGGCGCGGTTGTCGCGCGCCGGTGTTGTCCGTCGCCGATTGGCGGCTTGTTTGAGAAGTCATAACGCGGCTTCCGCGTAAAGGTTGTTTGAATTCAAACAGCTCATTACGCGGGACCGCGTCAAGTTAAAAACCTATTTATTATTTCAAAACTTATTCACAACTTTTAAAATAATAAAGTCAAAAAACTTTACAAAGTAATACCAGTGTCGAGTATAAGTTGAAGTGCATGTCCTACATTGTACACAAGGTTCATAAATTCTACTAAAATATGTAACACTTTTTAGTCATTCACTAACTAGTATATTTAATTGATTATAACTTTTGGGTCCTAAAAACACAAAAAAAAACTTTGAGTAACATTATATATTATGATTCATTTTTTTAGAATTATTAATTCAACCAACACAACTAATAAATTAGTTTTTATAGATAAATAAGTTAGTTTAGTTTTCCGTAGCTTTTTTTTACTAGATTTGTTTTAAATAGGTACATAATTTATGTTTTTATTCCAACCTGTTGATTTAGTTAATCGTAAATTCGGAAATTGTTGAAGAATTTCTGAAGGATAATCCTGTTTATCTTTTTTCTGTTGAGGTTCCAAAAGTTTTTTATGTCGCTAAAAATCAACAGTAAACTTAAATATATTATATTAAGAATATTGAAAAATAAATAAGTTCCTTACTTTTGGTATACGTTTAAGATAAGTTTGAAAGTATTGAGGCCTTATTACAGGCAAATGTTGAGGTGGTGGAATTGGACTCGAATCAGTGAATTTATCACCCCATATCTTAGTAAAGAAATCTTTCTAAAAGAAATTAAATTTATGTATTTTAATTAAAATATATTTTGGTTTTGCTACATATACAATTAAAATGTATGTTCATTAAATTAAAATCCAAAAACATACAGTTCGAGGCCGTCTTGGATCATTTAAAACAGTAGCAAGACTTTGGGAGGCTGAGTAGAAATTCCATTCATCTGGTGGTCGTTTATTATCTGACGTTTTACGATAAGGTACAACACAATTTACTGATTGGAAAGCATGGTTGTGCACAACATGTATTTTGTAATCGGATTCATTTGACTTTTTGCAGCAAATTCTAGTGTCACCATACTCACAAAAGTACTGACCATCTTTTCTTCTACTATGCACATCATACAAATGTCTGTAATAAATATTTTAAAAGTTGTTAGATATTTTAATGTATAGATGCATCCTTATTTATTACTATAATTAAAAAAAAAAATTATTGTATTTACCTACTCTTATCAATGTTATAATTTGTATAATAAATTTAATCAAATTATGCTATATATAATAACGGTAGTCAGAAAAAAAAGCCACGGAAAAAAAATCCAGGGAAAAAAAATCCAATAAAAAAAATCCAGGGGAAAATTGTCAAAATGTTTTAAATTGTTCAAAATAATGTATTTAAACTTAAAGGCAAATACTTGCAATAATGATTATTATGTAATTGTAAACATTTTTAAATAATACCTAATTTAATACTTTAATTTTAATTGTTATATATTTAATTATTTTAATTTGACTTTTTTTTCCGTGGCTTATTTTTCCCATGGCTTTTTTTTCTGTGGATTATTTTTCCCGTGGCTTTTTTTCCCCTGGATTTTTTTTATTGGCTTTTTTTTCCCTGGATTTTTTTCCCGTGGCTTTTTTTACCTACATTCATATAATAACATAGTTAAGTAAATTGTTAGTAAAAAATATATGTTTGGTGTTAAATTACCTAGGTACTTAATCTTTCTATGAATTATTTAAATTCCTGTATATTTTGAGCTACCTATTTATATTTAATCTATTTGGGTCAACATTTGCCTATTGAAATACTCATATACATACCTATAAAATAATTTACAATACAGGTTAGAAATTACAAGCAATTGTACATTTGTTGATTTTGTTGTTGTTATTGAGAATTACATGGCTCAATAACTTTGTAAAGGTAATGACCATATACCAATAAGTGTATCTATTGCTTGATTATAAATTGTTAAATAGTTAAAAATTAGTAAAATATAATATTTAATGTATCTAATATAGTTAATATTAAAAATATCATTGAATAATTTTTAATATTATTTACTCAGATTCTTATGCAATATTTTACAATAAAAAAACATTAATCTATTTACATTTTCACTGTTGTAAAATTTAATTTAAAAGAAAAATCATGATGCAATAATATATTTACCTAACCTTGAGTTCCAAAAAAAAAGTTGTACTACAATATGTGATTCAAAGCACTATATACACATAACTGGCATTTGGCAATCTCAAATAAATGTATAAGAAATAATTTTAAACCAAAATTTTATAATTAACTGAATACACAATTAGAACATATTTCATTTGAACATAACTACAAATTAGAATATACGTCGATTAAATTATTGTTTAATTTTGACCATTGGTTGCATACTTTTATTGATCAAATATGGATGTACTTACCGCTCAAATTGATGCAATTGTTCAAACGTGGCATTGTGACAAAATTTGCACTTCTGCCAAATTGGTTCTCTGGTCACAGCCCTATCCATAATAGCACCAATAACATATTTTATGATTTTAGATGGGTGTATAATAGTCTACTGACGTTTAGTCAACAGGTGGATAGACAACTCGTCACCTTAAGACGTAGTACGAAATTATTTCTGTACCATAGGAATTTAAGGACCTACAGAAAATGTATTTGTAGACCAATTTTCTAAGGAACAATACTCAATATTGTTAACGAGTTAACTTAAAATATTACTTAGAAACTTGGAAATATTGTCTAAATGTTATCAGTGACGTTGAATTCTGATAACAACCAAAATCGATATCAGGTATTACCACGATTTAAGATAGTATGGTTGCCCATCGACTAGGGTAAAATGACTTATCTGACGACTGTTAATATGAATCTAGCAATCAGCTGTTTTTAATACTATAGCGCTTTTAGTGGAGAAAATTAAGACTATGTAGACAACTTTTACCCGCCTAATTTTGTATACCTACTTGAATTATTATACCCTAACATGGCAGAATTGATTTATAAAATATATAAATATAATAATACTTTAAACAGTTTAAACATATTAATTATCATTTGATATTTTACTATGTTAATATAATTTAATAATCAACTATATTGCTATAATTTTGGTTATTTTCTATATTATAATAATAAAAATGGCATGTTGTGTACCTTTATGTCCTTATAAGGGTTTAAAAATTAGTTTGATTGGTGTTCCTAAAACTTCTCCTTTAAGGGATGAGTGGGAAAAAGTTTTAGATGTTAGTTTTAAAACTAATTCTAAAGTATGCCGTTACCACTTCAAGAAAGAGGATGTAGTTGATACTTGGGAATCTGGTGCAGGATATAGCAAGTATACAGTTAGTAAAATAATATTATTTATTAATATTATAGAATACTCATACAAATTCATATTTTTCAGATATGTTTGAAAAAGCACTGACTTGTTAAAGATGCGATTCCTATTAGTTTGGATTTGTTGATTGCAGCATCTAATGTAATTATCCATAACACTAAAATTATCATTTAAAAAATAACATGGAATATTACATTATTAATTACATTATAATATTAATATAAAATAATAATGTACCAATGTCTTACGGAACTCATCTTTGATGTTGACTGTTATACAGGTACACGTACAAGATGATTTAAATCCAACCGACATATCACAAAAAAGTAATACCTCAACTTCTAACTCATCTAAAGCTTTAAATAATTATTTATTAACATAGTAGTATAGTACTAACATTTAGTTTAATTCTTTAGATATATGGCCAAGCGATTAACTGCAAAGACTAAATGCCAAGTATGTGCATCTAGTTTTAAAAATCTGAATATGACAGTTTACGGTACTAATGCAGATTTAGTAATAGCTAAAAGTAGAGGATATCTTTCTCATCCTAACAGCAATCTATTCAGAATAATAAAAACACTAGAATTGTCCTTCACTAAATTTAAAGACTCTCAAAATGTATTTGAAGAGGCATTTGAAGATTTTTTAAAAAAGAAAATCTCTTTTAAATTTGATTGTGAAGAACACAAGCAAACTGTATTTTCTGATATTTATACACATTACCTTATAATGAGAATGAGACAATACACATACATTCAAAATCAAAATAATAAAAAACTAAACACCACTAAAAAAAAATTGTCGAAATTAGTGACCACATAGATATTTAATAAAATGTTAATTATAGGTACACTAATATATTATTATTACATTTTTGTTAAATTTATTATTTGTGTTCTTGGATATTGTTTGTTTTAAAACTATTGTAATTATTTAAATAGAATCCAATCAGTGGATAACAATGATAAAAAATTGCGTCATCTAGGTACATATTACACCGATACCATTAATATGTCGTATCCGTATGATTTAAATTTTAAACAGTCGCGCGAATTACGAGTTTACGACACTATTTTGCTCACATGGAGCGCTGCTATAGTAAAAAAAGTGAGATTCCACTGTACTGGCTTTCTTACCACAAGTCGATGGGCAACCAAACTATCTTAAATCGTGGGTATTACCCATAGACACGAGCGCGGTTCTGTCTTATATACCACAGAACTATACCTAAGACCAGTGGTATGACCATAGATAATATAACAGAACAATAGGTTTATATCACGATGTAGAGAAGAGAAGGTGATAACACTCCGTGAAAAAAGTGGCTTATTTTTCGACGGCACTATTTTAGTTAACATGAATACCACCGGGCACCGCCACAGTATTCGAAGGCCGGTTACATTAATTATTTCCTATTAAAATGTATTGAAAATGAACTATATAATGTGGTATTATTGATCAAATTTCATAATTCATACGAAGTATAATTATATCATACATGCAAGTTGAAATAAATAAAAATATTATATATAGGCACGAATTCAATAAAATAAATATATAGAGGTAGACTTCCAGTCATAACAAACAGTATGAATAACAAAAATAAAAATCCCTTCCCAATATTGTTCCAAATTTAATAGAATTATTGTAAGAACTCTGACTGCCCATTAAAACATTAGTTACTTACTACTGGCAGACTCAATAGGCTTTCCTATATTTTCAAAAGTTTAATAGTAAATTAATTTATAAAATGCCAAATAAATGTTTTGTGCCAGGCTGTAAGACGGGATATGCTAGTGAAGGAAAGAATATCACATTATTTCGAGCAACCAAAGGTATAAGACCACAATAGACTAAACAAAATTTATGAAAATTTTTAAATTTAAAGTAGATAATTACTTAATAGTTCCACAGTAATATATTATTATATGGTACTAATAATTTTGTTTATACTATGATAAATTATTTGTACATGCAATAATTTTAAGTTATTTTCAAGATACTGATATTAATATTTTAAATAAGTATTATAATTTAAAATAAAAATTATTAATAATATTATATTATTAATTATAGTTATTATACATAATAATAACTATTATGTACATGTTAATTCAATTTTAAATTGTTATAAAAATTTATAATATTATACTAATTTTTCTTTATTATAATATTCCTATAACATATTTAAGCTAAGTTTCATATTTCCATCAACTGATTGTGATATAATTATAATTTTAATTAAATGACACATTGTTTATGTTGATAATAAATCTAGTTTAATATTGAAATTTGTATAATTTAAAAAAAATTTAAAAATACTACCCAAATCAGGATATAATTTATAGTCACAAGACTCATAACTATATGGAAAATAAACATTTACTTAAAAATGTTTTATACACATGAGCATTGTACACAATTGAGACAAATTAAACATATCAAATTTAAATTAAAAACAAATATATTATAATATTATATTATGCATAGGCACATACAGGTATTTTTCATCTTAAATAAAATATTTATTTATTTATAAATTACAATTTAAAATGAAAATAATGCATAATTACATAGTGGTTATAATGCTATTATTGAATAACAACCGGCCTTCGAAGCTTGTGGTGCTCACGGTGGATTTTATTTAAACTACAAAATTGCCGTCGAAAAATAAGCCACTTTTTTTCTCCCGATCAAGCCGAGTGTTATCACCTTCTCTTCTCTACATCGTGGTTTATATCATAGAGTAATATTACTCTATGGTTTATATCACGACGATGTAGAGAAGAGGTCTCTTCTCTACATCGTGGTTTATATATTATCTATTGGTATGATATTACGCGAATTGGCCTTATCACGCGGTTGTGGCTTTGAAAAATTATTGAGTACCCGTACTAAGGCTCTAATAAAAGCCCTTTTTAGAGAGCCCTACCCGTACGCCGTACTACTACCACGATTTAAGATATATAAAGTATATCTTAAATCGTGACTACTACTACTACAACAACAGTACTATGCCTTGAACACGGTTTCCAGGGGGGCGTGGCATACTTTGTCAATTAAATGTATCATAATATCAATATTATCACAGAACGATATTATTTATACATTTCATATTTGTAATTTGTAGTACAAAAATTGTACATGGCTTATTAATTTTACCAAAATGTAATGGTGATGTATTACATTTCCGACTAGCTGCTGCTTGGTATTTGAGATTTACCACATAGTATATATGTACGGTGCACATAATATATATATATATATATATATATATATATATATATGTACATATACATATTATACTATACATATATTATTACCTATAATTATAGTATATATATTATCCTATAAAATAGTTCACGCCTTGGCCTTATTATGGTGTTTGAGTGTATTCGTGCGTGTGTGATACTGTGTTGTTCCAACAATAAACCATATTAATTACCTATTCGCTTCCTAATCCCATTTCCTACTATAGGTATATGTACTTCTTCTTGATTAATAGAGTTCATATTAAAACATTCCATGTAGGTACGTCCGTACCGATTTTGTATTATTATTGTTATTTGGGTGACGCTGGTCACTGGCTCCTAGCAACTTACACGATATTATTATTTAGTCCTGAAAGAGACTGTACGGAGAAAAGTACTAATACATAAATGATCGATAAAAACAGCACTATAGGTTTTCTATCGAGTATCGGGTCGATAAACCATTATATAAATATCATTATCGGTTCCATAATACTTACCTATCAGTGTTGCAAGAAATTTTGAACAAATATATAATTATTTGATAACTTTCCTGGGTCATGGGAGTCTCAAGACTAAGGAAACATCATCTAAATCTTGAATACCTACAGATTGAACCTTCAAAGTGCTCAGTC
The DNA here is from genome assembly GCA_027563435.1 of Nasonovia ribisnigri. Lineage (NCBI taxonomy): Eukaryota > Metazoa > Arthropoda > Insecta > Hemiptera > Aphididae > Nasonovia > Nasonovia ribisnigri. The sequence goes on along the minus strand of JANEHU010000706.1, from coordinate 65,299 downwards.
GCTACTCGCTCTACTGTTGAGTAGGTTAAAGTTCAGATGGTCTATATAACATTACCACAGATTAAATAAAATTATATTACTAATAGTAGTGTAATGATAGCCACTCTTTAAAAATAATACTAGAAAGAGTACCATCATCATAATCCTCAGTATATATATTGTTTGCGCTGATTCCGGTTTTTCGTTAATAATAAAATAATAATACTTAATTTATAATATTTTATATTTATTCTTTAGTTAACATCAAGCGACTACGACGCGTACTTACATAGGTACGGTTTTACTGCGACTGAACAACGGCCGATCACTTGTCACCGACAACCGCTGTTGTTCGGACGTATCTTATCTTTATAAATTATATCATACCATATACAAATAATCTTTATAACATTTCCCAATTATATAGGTACAAATTACAAATATCTCGTGTACGCAACATAGCCGCCCACCTTGAAATATAAATATTATTTCAACAAATTAAACAATAATAATACAAACGGGTAATAAAATAATTATTAATTAATATACATTACAAGTAATTTATAAACAAAATAATAAACAAAATGTAGTAATAATAAAATTCGATCTCTAACAACAAACTGATAATATAATAATTGCACAAAATATAATTATTAATGTTACTAAATAAACAAACTTATAATTTTTTTTTTTTTTTTTTTTTAACCTTGATTGTTGTCGAATGGTAATGGACAAAGTAGACGGACTGCCCTTGTAATCTCCCCGAAGTTTGTTTTTACGGACGCTGACCGACTTACTCCGTCACCTCCCGCATGTATTTGGAGGACCCGACCGAGACGCCACTGCAAAGGAGGCAAATTTGCGTCCCGTATTAACACCACAGATCCTACCTTTAACTTTGGCCCCTTAAGCCTTGGTTTCCTACAAACACGCATCCGTGATTGCGTGGTGCGCGATGCGCGATGCGTGATCGCGTAAAAGTTGAAACCACGAAAAACTATGTAAGTGTTTATTAATAATTCACGCGCGCGAATATTCACGCGCGCGATTGTCGATTCACGCACGTCAATCGCGCATCAGTTCCTACTCGAGCAACATTTGCGTGTCACGCAGCGGTGGACGATATACAAAATATTATTATAATATATTATAATACATAACTATTATCATATTAATATTATATATATTAGGGTGGTCCTTATTTTTCGATCTCTGATTTATTCAAATAAAACCCCCCAAAGTCGTTTGGATAGTGATAAAAATGAGTTTTGTAAAGTTTGGGAATGATTGAAAATAATTAACCCGTGCCACAAGAGCGCCAAAGATTGATATGCATTGATTTTTCAAGAAAAAAAAATGTTTGGTTTTTTTAATCGCAGGTCCTAAAATAAATATTTTTTTTAAAATGTATACTTAACTTTATTTTAGAAAACAATATTTTCTAAAATTTATATTCTGATCTATTTTATTATAAACTTACAATTTACTAAGGTAATTATAAAAGAAAATAAAAAAAATGTATAAACATACTTATTATAGTAAAAAGGCAAAGTATCATATTTTATTTTAGAAATTTTGAGTTAATATTATTTGACAATTAAATTAAATTTATATTAATTATTGCTTCATATCATAAAATAAATATGTAATATAAACAGACTAAAACAGTGTCATGTAAGTGACAAATGACAGTAATAATTATCATCATTACATGCAATTTTATTTCTTCATTAGTGTTCCTTTTCTTGAGTCTGGATATGTTATTTTGTCATTATAGTCTTCTATTAGTTTAACCCCTAGCTCAGCAACATCATTGATAACAGGTATATTTTTTATTATAGCTGCAGCTTTTTTGTAGTTTTTATTATTTTGCCAAGATGACGGATCAATTTTTAGGAATTCAGTATTTATTTTGAAGCGATTAAATAGTGTCATAGATTCTGAACATATAAAATCTTCAAGACCTTTGTTTAAAATTGAATCAACTTGGTTTGGTTTGAGAATATATTGTTTTCTGAATTCGTCTTCGGAATCCGTATTTAAAGCCGTTATCATTTTTTTCTTTGTTTCCACGGAGACATCATCGTCAAAAAATGAGAATGCTGCAGCTTCTGGAGATAAATACCATAAATGCCCACACATTTTTTTTATGGATATATCTGAAATACTCTTATCGACTGACTGATATTTTACTAAATCTTTTAAAAATGTTAAATCTTGTAGTGGCGCACATGAAGTTAGAGGAGCTTTAAACCAAACCTTTACATATAATTTAACAATAAACACGCATATACTAGCAATAGATATTTCTTCTCGTTGTTTAAAATCAAACTGTTTTCGAAATATATATATTTTTAAACAGTATATTGCTTTGGCCATCCACCGTGCATGGTGTATGGCTCCAGGTATTTTAAATGAGTGTCCTCGTGGTGGTACTCCTCCAAGAAAAATTATGGTTAACTCTAACAGTTCCCTATAATCTTCCCTAGGGAGCTTTTTATTTAAATAACTAATACAAAACTCTATTATTTCTGTACTAACGTTATGCAATAATTGTTCAACATATTCATTTTTGATACCAGGTTCAAAATTTGTAGTATTTACATTTGACCAAAATTCTCTAAATCGTTTAAAAATTGGAACGTCTGGACCTGATGTAGTTATACCAAATTTCACTTCAAATACACTTCTCAATACAATTTCAAAAATATGATGCCGACACGGCACGTATAAAATATTACGCTGTAGTAAATGCTCCAATAAAACAGAGGCACCTTTTATACGACCCATATTGGAGGCAGTTGTATCACAGCATAATGCTTGAATATTATCTGTAACACACCAATCTTCAAGTGTTTGAAATATTGCATTAGCCTGATCAACTCCTGTCCCAGTATCAAGAGCCGGAACTCCAAGTAATTGTTCTTTACCATTACATGAAGATACAATTGGAAGTCTATCCACATTATACTTGCCTGTTAAAGCCGGTAAAAGTTTCCCATCCCAGTGAATAGTTATTGAATCATCGATCGATATTTTATAGTTATTACGAATATTTTCAGCACGTTCTTTTCGAAGACATATACGTGAACGCCGAATTGAAGTTCTATTTATAACTAATTCATTTAAATCTTTACCTAATGCTTCTGCAGTTGCAATTAAAATATGAACTGCATCTCTGTCGCTAATTTTACATCTATCAAATGCAGCTGCTAGTTTTGCCGTTATAAAATCTGTATTTCCTCTTACTTTTTTTGTGCAGTCTGTTGGCGATTTAGATGGACCAGGTTGATTCATATCCTCTTCATCATCGCTAGTGGACGCGTCAGACAACAAAGTGGTGTCTCGAAACGTAGCTAAAATAAATAAAATATAATAATTTAAAACATTATACAATATTAATACTTAATAAATTTAATATTTTCAAAATATTAATAATTTAACTCACTAGCTATTTCCATTTCACTATAAGTACGTTTTCTATTTTCTTCAAATACTTTCAGTCGTTCTGCAGCCCTTTCTTCCTTTCTGGTAATTTTTAAATCAACTCCAAGCATTGATCCAGGACGGTTTTTTTGTCTTTGAGAAATTAAAAATGATCTATCTTCTTCTATCTTCATAATATTCAGTGCATCAGCTTGTGCGATATCAAATAGATCATTTAATGTAGAAATAAATTGTTCATTTTTTTTTTGTTGTGTTTCAGTTTTTCTGTGCTGCAATTTTTGTAAATCTCTCCATTCATAGTAATATTTTTGTAATTTTGAAATACAGTGTTGTTCTGCTTTTATCGGTACACGTGCTTTTTGCCAGAAAACACTTACTTCTTTTATAACTAATTTAGAACTTTCATTTATGTTAAGCTTTACCTCACGCATATTATAAAAAAACACAGATAACACCTGTTGAATTGACGGCAATTTACTACCGACGATTTGAGATGATGGATGTCCAACTAAGTATATGTAGTTAGCATCACGTAAACAATTTGCAATCAATAACAGTTCTTCATCAGCTTCATCTTCTAAAATATTATACAGTGTCAACACGTCCATTTTGGCGTCTGACTAAACACAAACTAATAAAAATTTTCAAATTCCCAACCACGCACTCATAATCACGCGTGGTCTGGCAAAACACCTCTATCACGCATCACGCAAGTGTGACCCAGCAATCGCGCATCGCGCACCACGCAATCACGGATGCGTGTTTGTAGGAAACCAAGGCTTTAGACTGACTCCATTTTGCACGTTCCTGTAGTTGACCCAGATACTCTGTACTCCAGCGCTTCCAAAGTAGTTGCGAATATTGGGTAACTCTCCTCCAACGCTCTAAGGGCATTACTGACGTAGTCGTTTCATCCCTTTCGGGTACCGAAGTAATAGCATCACCAATTAAAAAATGACCAGGCGTTAAGTAGGAAAGATCGGATGGGTCGGAAGACAAGGAGGTAATGGGACGAGAGTTTAAACAGGCTTCAACCCGAGTCAGTACAGTACTCATCTCCTCATATGTTAAGCGAGATTCACCTAGCACCTTAAATAATAAATTTTTCATGGACTTAACCGCCGCCTCCCACAGGCCGCCGAAATGTGGAGACCGTGGCGGTATTAACTTCCACTCAATCCCTTTCTCCGCGAGTGCTGCACAAACTGCATTTTGGTGTTGATCGGATTGAAATAAATTATATACATCTCGAAGTTGTCTACGAGCGCCAACGAAGTTTGTTGCGTTGTCTGAGTATATGACCGCGCACCTTCCGCGACGGTCGAAAAACCGGTTTAATGTTTGTAAAAACGCTTTTGTTGTTAGATCGCTGACTAACTCTATATGTATAGCTTTAGTGACAAAACACACAAATATAGATATATAGCCTTTATCGCACGGGGCGTTTCGTCGTAAACTTGACTTTATCATTATAGGCCCGGCAAAATCGACCCCGCATCGCGAGAACGGCCGGCCGCACGTAATTCGATCGCGCGGTAAATTACCCATTATCGGCTGTACTATTATAGGTTTTTGTTTAAAACACGTAATGCAACTATGCACAATCTTCCGTGCTATACTGCGTGCTCCTAAGGGCCAATATCGTTGCCGAATGGACGCCACGAGGGCCTGTGGACCACTATGTAATAAATTTACATGTTCACTCTGAAATAACAACCGCGTATACGTACTGTCACGGGGAAGTACAATTGGATGTCGCTGAAATTCACTTAGCAAGATCGCATTTGCCAAACGCCCTCCCACGCGTAATAGACCTTTCTCGTCACAAAAAGGTCGTAATCGTACCAATACACTGTTGCAAGCTACTTGCGCCTTCCCTGATTTAAGTTCATTTATTTCTTTTTCGAAATGCTTTCTTTGTATCATTTTAATTAACGCCAAATCTGCATATTCTAGTTCGTTTACGTCTAATTGCCCGACGACACTTTTACGACTCTTTAGTCCGTTACTTCGCCAACGTAAACAATATGCCGTTATTCGGATAATTTGTTTTAATGACGAATGAGTAGTTAATAATGGAAAATCCGATGATAACGTACATACGAAATTATACGTGTTTGATACTACATTATTCTTTTCTTCGGGCATTTTTTCTTTTTCGGATTTATCAACATTTGTCTGTTTCGGCCACATATCGGCGTCTTTACTTAACCATTCCGGGCCGCACCACCAAATTGATTTTTTATCGATGTCTTCGGCATTACATCCACGCGATATTAAGTCCGCTGGGTTGTCATGAGTGAGGACGTGTGACCATTCGCTGCATGCGGTCAACTCTTGTATTTCACCAACGCGATGCGCGACAAATGTCTTCCATCGACCTGATGGAGATGTTATCCACGCCAAGACCACTTTAGAATCGGTCCAAAATCGACGTTGATCAATTTTTAAATTTAATTTTGGTATCAGTTTATTACTCAATCGAGCTAGCAGTAAGGCGGCGCACAGTTCTAACCGCGGCAAAGACACTATTTTTAGCGGAGCAACCTTTGATTTTGCACATATTAATTTTACGTCTGTTTCTCCGCGTACACCCGTAGTTCTTAAATATAAACATGCGCCATACGCCTTCTCGGACGCATCCGCGAAACCATGTATTTCCGTACTAACTACTATTTCGTTGGAAATTAATTTTCGTGGTATTCTTAACTTATTTAACGATGGTAACCCGTCTCGGTACCTTTGCCATTCTGTACAAATGTTATCGGGTAATACATCATCCCAATTAATCTTTATTTGCCATAAACTTTGCATAATAATTTTTGCGATTATGATAACAGGTCCGAGTAATCCTAACGGGTCAAATATTGTGGCAATTTCTGATAGTATTTTTCGTTTAGTTATCGGGGCATTGGCCTCTACCTGCTGTACTGTATAGAATAGCACATCGTCATCTGATTTCCAATGCAGGCCTAGTATTTTTGTCATTAGCTCGCCCATAGCTCTAGTATTATTGTTATCGGAATGCACGTCGACTATCAACTCCGGGTCATTAGACAACCATTTGCGCAGTTCTAAACCGGCTTTACTCATAATTGAAATTAAATTGTCTCGTAATTTTATTGCACCGGCTTTAGACATGGCACCACCTAAATAGTCGTCCATATAGAAATCTCTAATAATTGATTCGCCTACCTCCGGACAACTATCACACTCCGTTTTTGCCAAATTTTCGAGACACGCTGTTGCCAAGTACGACGCCGGCACGGTCCCGTAGGTCAGTGTATTTAATCGATATACATGGATCGGTTGTGTTGGTTCAGGTCGCCACAACACACGTTGAAAATCTCGCTGATCCTCGACAACTAAAAATTGGCGATACATTTTTGTAATATCTGCCGTAAATACGTAATTATAAGTACGAAAGCGTATTAATATATATATTAAATCGTCTTGAATAGATGGACCTTTAAGTAAAATATCATTGAGACTAACGCCCGTATCGGTTTTACTTGACGCGTCAAACACGACTCGTAGTTTCGTCGTCGTACTACTGTCGTTACGCACGGCGTGGTGTGGAATATAATATTTGCCTTCTCCGTCTTTATTTTCGATTTCTTTATCGACGCGTTCCATATGTCCCAATTCTTCGTATTCTGACATAAATTTTACATAATCTTGTTTTAACTGTGTATCTCTTTGTAGTCGTTTTTCTAATAATAAAAATCGGCGTTCAGCAACATTATACGAATTGCCCAATTTTGGCGCATTTACTTTAAACGGAAGTTGAACTATAAATCGACCACTTTCATCACGATCTATATTTTTATTAAAATGTGCCTCGCATTCTTTTTCTTCTTTTGTATACACAGATTTTGATTCGTATTCTTCTAATTTCCAAAATTTTGTAATCGACTGTTCTAAATCTGTTTCTTTATTCTCAGTTATCGATAGATTTACCGCGCTCGCCGCCCATCTACCTGAATCGATTACGTTATCTGCGGGACCCGACACTACCCATCCAAAACGAGTTTCTTGGAATATCGGTCCACCTGCCACTGGTTTTAATTGTCCCGTACGTAATAATTCAAAAAAATAACCCGCACCAATTAATAAGTCAATTTTTCGTGGTGTATTAAACCATGGGTCAGCCAATTTGATATCTCGCGGAATCAAAATATTATTTTTTATTAATTTAGACGGCAAATTATTTGTTATACGCTTCACTACCAAACACGTAGCTGTTAATGTAAATTTCCTGTCTTCGGCCGCAATCGTTGCAACCACCGATGACGATGCCTTTTGTGTGCTACCACCTATTCCGCATAAATCATGCTTCACCTGTTTCTTTTTTAACTTTAATAGCTGTACCATTTGTTCTGTCATCAAATTACTTTGGGATCCAGAATCTAAGAGTACGCGTCCTGGGACCCATTGCCCTGATTCACTGCGCAATGACACCATCGCCGTCGACAGCAATACCTTGTCGTCTTGTATTACCGATGCATGTGCGCTTAACGATGTTGATGCATCAATAACTTCACTTGTTGATACATTTGCAACTGTTGATTGAACTGCCGCACTATCTTCGATCACTGTATTTCTCCCTCCTGACAGGTGCAATAGCGTGTTATGCGCTTTTGCGCATTTGAAACAAAATTTAGCATTGCATTTTTTACTCTCGTGTTGGCGTAAACAAATCTTACATAATTTCAACTCTATTACGCGTTTTATTCGCTCCGGTACGGTCAAACTATAAAATTTAGGACATTTATAAATCGTATGTGCCGATTTACAAATATAGCATTCTACATTTGACGTCGACGCGAATAATTGTGACGTTCCTTTTTTTTCGATATATTTTTTCTCGTTTGATGTCGTAATTGTACTGCCTTTAATATTTATATTTCTTACGGTTTCGATTGACTCTAAAATTTTATACCTTGACTCTAAAAATGTAATTAATTCTGATAATTTTGGCACTTCAATACAATGCGCTCTTGATTCCCACTCCTTTAGTGTCATTTTATCTAATTTAATTGATATTAAATGTATTAGTAGTGATCCCCAATTTGTTGGTTCTTGACCCAGCGCCTCTAACGCACGCATATGTCCATTCAGTGCATCCGTAAACTGTCTTAATTTTTTCGCCGAGTCACCGCCCACCGTTTCGAGATCATATATCGCTTTTACATGTGCTTGGACCAACACCTTTTTATTATTATAACGTGTGATTAACGATTTCCATGCTATGGTATAATTATTAGCTGTTGTTTCCAAACATTTAATCGAACTTAATGCCTCGCCTGATAATGATTCACGTAAATAAAAAAACTTTTCTATCGCCGTTAACGACGTATTGTTATCTATGAGTGCCGAAAATATATCATAAAATGATGCCCATTCTTGATAATTGCCGGTAAATACCGGTACGCTCAACGACGACAACTTTACCGTCGACAATACTCTATTCATACACGCATTTGGTATATCGGTGTCGGGACTTTTATTTCTATTCTCGTCTTGCGATATAACCGAGCCCGTTGCTATTACGTGCTTCTCTGCTGTAGCAATAGTTTTAAAGTACAAGTCTTCAAACTCCGCTCTATACTTGTTTTGTACATCGATACTGCTTCCCTCTTCCGTTTCTATGGCCGCCTGAACCTGTTCATATTCTGCCCATACCTCTTCTATTTTTTCACGCCGGGCCTTTACCTCAATCGAATCAACATTCTGCGATTGTAGATAATTCGAAAATCTTGTTATTGACGCTTTCAATTGTCCTCTTCTCGTTATCATATTCTCGTTTCCCCCCATATTCACGAACGATGTTTGACTGTGCAATCTAAGGGATAGCGAGAGAGAGAGAGAGCGCAAGAGAGAGAGAGACTATACTTATATCTGTACTGACTGTACTTTAATTATATACGATATACTCGGGTAAAACCACCTAGGATTAAGTTTAGGAATAAAATAGAAAACGCCTTACCTTAAATTCCCGTGGGTGAACTTTACTCCTGTAGGTGAACTTTACTTCTTTAGGTGAACTTTACTTCTTTACTTCTGTCGATGAACTTTATTTTTGTGGACTGTATTTTCGCACGATTTTTGACAATTTTCGCAGATCAATACACTTATGATCTTTTGCTTGACCAGTAACTGATTGACACAAAAACGATTGAAATACTTAATTCGCACTTTGAAACTACTTGATGATTTAAATCCCGGACGAAGGACCAATGTTTGCGCTGATTCCGGTTTTTCGTTAATAATAAAATAATAATACTTAATTTATAATATTTTATATTTATTCTTTAGTTAACATCAAGCGACTACGACGCGTACTTACATAGGTACGGTTTTACTGCGACTGAACAACGGCCGATCACTTGTCACCGACAACCGCTGTTGTTCGGACGTATCTTATCTTTATAAATTATATCATACCATATACAAATAATCTTTATAACATTTCCCAATTATATAGGTACAAATTACAAATATCTCGTGTACGCAACATATATACTATATTATAATATTATAAATACAACCACACAAATGTCTATATTATAATATAGACACCTGTTGTTCATATATTGTTATGTCCTTATCTGAATAAATTGTCACATACTCACATCAGCTCAGACGATACCCATGGACCATCAGCCCGATATACTCTACAGCACTCTCCCTGCGTATACACCCTTGGACGCGGTCATACGTTATAAGGTACATAATATATGTTCGATACTATATCTGTGTTTTTCGTAATTAATAAATGTATATTTGAATATCCTTAATATATCATAGTGTTCTTGATTAATATTAAATTGTAAGTGCATGAATGTTAAACCTATCTCTTCTTCCTGTGTTCATCGAATATCCAATAAATCTGCAATCGAATTAGGGTAAGTTAAATTACTATATAATTAAATCTTTATATGTATATATGCACTTACGTGTGTGTATGCATATAAGAAGGTAATAATTTAGAATGTGTACGCTATATATATAAGTACCTATATAGTAGATCATATATAAATGAATATAAATAAATACATATATATTGCGTACCTACTTATTCTATTTTTTCATACAACTACGTGAACTACGGTAGGTACTAGGTAGGTATACTTTATGATATTATTTTGATTAAAGTTAATTTTAGTATTAGGCATCAGTATCTACTACTGTAGGTTAAATTCGTTTTTGCCAAAAAAATATTTGAAAATGTCATTCTCTGTATGAATTTAATAATATACTCTAAAAGTTGTTTCATATATCCACAACAAAATAACTGAAATAATTATTCTTGAATTTTAAATGTCTGTAAAAAATAACTGTGTTTATAATTTTTTTTTTGATTTTTGGTTACAGTAAGAACTATTTATGAGAATCTATGTTTTAAAATTTCAATCCATGGCCCTATTCCAAACTTAAAATTAGACGTTTTTAAGGTAATTGCTAATTTTCGAGATTTTGATAAATTTTGTCAAAATTAGAACTTTAAGTACATATAAAAAAAATCGTGCCTATGAATCTTTAATATTTTCAATTGCTATTGATGCAATATATCAGTAACTTAACCAAACATAACTAATATTATTATATAACAAAATAAATAAATAAAGTTTGTATTTATTATTATTTATTGCTTATTAGGCACTATATCAGTGGTATACTGGTGTCCGAAGTTTCAAAAACTCGCTTTTTTAAACTTATCAAATACTATCTTTTAATAACTACAAATTAACTTGTATTATTAAAATATATTTATTTAATTTTGATAGGTACTCATTTATATAGTGTACAGAATTAAAAATTCATTGAAAAAGAACCACGCTTCAATATCATTAACACTCAATGTTTTGTGACTATTATCAGTTTTGAACTATAAAAATAGAGTTTTTGAATATAAATCGTTTACTTCGATAGTACCAATTTGAAGGTAGATATATTGACCAACAAAGTTTTTTCGTTAAATATTATATTTATGTATAATATTTTGTAATTATAGTCTCAATTTATCAATTTCTTTATCAGAAAGATCCAATATAAATTAAAAACTTTTTTGTAGGTACGAATTTACACCGTAAGTCTGATGTTACCCCATTTTACGTTAACGAAGATCAATAGTGTTTAATGGATTATAAGCATGGACAATTATCACTGGTGCATAGTCCATTTTAGATTCTGAGCGGAGCGATGAATGTATTGGTTTTACAATGATGTGTGTTTTTTTTTTAATTTTTGTGTCTGTCATCACGTTTTAGGACAGAAAAAATGCTTCGATTTTCTTCAATAGTACCTTTTCTGATAGGAAAGTGAATCTAGTTGGTACTTTGGGGGTCAAAAGTCAAAATTTCCCAGTAGTTTTCATGAGCGCCTGGAAAAACAAATGAAAAATTATGGGAAAAACGGGAATTTTTACGGAAAACCAATTTTCGACAAAATCGATTTTGGTTTTGGTATAACTCTAAAAGAAATGACCGTAGAGACATGAAATTTTGACCGAATGTTTATATATGCATTTTCTGCACACCATAGCATTTTCAAAATATTCTGACTTATTTTGAGCTGTTAACGGGCATTTTCAGTTTTCAATTTTTAGTTTTTTTTTCTATAAATGTCAATAAAATTTTATTTGTTGGGTAAAAAATCTTGAAAATTTAATAGTAGGCTTCTAATATATAGTTTCAAAGACAGATGAAAAATATTAAAAATCCGTAGTCACAATTTTTATTTATAGGTAATCAAAAGTTCAAATTTTGACAAAATACGTAAAAATGACGAAAATGTGCAATTTATTTTGAGTTAGAAATTCATAAAAATTTTCTTTTTAAATCTAAGATTTGAAAATGTAATACAAGATTCCTCATAAGTTTGCCTAATTTTATCAATAAAAAAAAGTTTATAAGCAAGTCATAATAAATTTTTATGAGCATTTTAAGTTCAAATTTGTACAAAATTAGATATTCACTGATTTCTCAAGCGTAGCGATTTTTCTTATTTCCTGTTGCAATTCAAAAACGAATAATTGTAGATGCATGAAAATTTCACTAAATGTTTATATTCTCATTTTCTATACACCATTCAATTTTGAAAATATTTTGATTTGTTTTGAGCTGTTTACAGACATTTTTAGTTTTCAATTTTTTAGTTTTTTTTTTTATAATTGTCAATAAAATTTTATTTGGTGGCCAAAAAGTCTGAAAATTTAATACAAGCTTTCTTATATATTTTTACAACATCAGTTGAAAAATTTTAAAAATACATAGGCACGATTTTTTTTTATAAGCATTTAAAGTTCGAATTTTGACAAAATTTGTCAAAATCTCGAAATTATAAATCATTGTAATTAAAAAATTATAAAATGTTCAGTTTTTATAACTAAGTGTTGAAAATTTAAAACAAAAATTCTCATAAATAAATCATACTGTAACCAAAAATCTAAAAAATATATCCACACATTTATTTTTTACAGACATTTTAATTTCAAATTTAGACAAAATTTCATATTTAAACCAAGAATAATGATTTTGTTATTTTGATATAATTTAAAAATATTATTTGTTGGTATATGAAACTTTTAGAATATATTGTTATATTTTATATACACGCAATGGCATTTTAAAATATAATTTTTTTGAGAAAATGAATTTAACCAACTATAGTAAATACTAATGCCTATAATACTAAAATTAATTAGTTTATTCACAATAATATCATCAAATACATTTAGACTTAGTAAGATATTATATAGACTGACTGACCGTCTTCCCTCAGAATCGTTTTTCTTATTCAATGATATTATATCATTGGATTAAATTATTAAAATCTAACACAATCCATTACAGTGACTCACTTGTAACCTACTGTACAGCAGAGCGACATACACTTACTCGCCCTTTTTAATCCTTACCTATAAAAGTTGAAAATTTTATCAGTTTTTAACTACAAACGAATTTTAAATTTTAAATTTGCTAAATTTTTAACCACACCTTTGGTCTAAATAGATTATAGATAGATCAAAGGGAAGGAAAATTATATTATGTAGAGCTCACCAAAAAAAAAATTAAGGACCCAATTAGTGTTGTACCTGTGAAAATCCCGGGTCCAACTTATACTAGTGTAGTACCTGTAAAAATCATGGACTCAACTAGTATTCCAATTTTTAATTCGGGACCCAACTCAACTCGGATGCAGCCATTTGAATTGCCTCCTATTTTAGGTAGTGACCCTAGTGTACTTGAATCGCCTCCGATAGCTAAAATTAACCAATTTCTAGAAAAATTCACATAGTTTTTTTTTAAATTAAAAACAATTATGAGTGCATACATGACAGTAAATATAGAAGAATATATATCCATCCTTACACTATTTACACTATAGGAAATATTTATAATTAAATAAATTGAGTAGGTACCTAATGAGTCGATATCGATTGATTTAAAGTAAATTAAAGTTATTTGATAATTATAAATATTTTAGTAAATAGAACTGTTTAAAAAATGCCAGAATGAAAATTTTTAAATAATAAATAACAATAGCTACAATATCTTTAGCTAATAATCAGTGATCGACAAATTATTGCTTTCAACCTTAAAACCTGTCTGTGGGAAATACTGTACCTATATATGTATATCTTAAAAATAATAATTTTGAACATTACGGAAATCGATAAAATAATCTGTAATAGTGTAATACAAGCGTACAACTATTGATATATCAATTAATAATCTATGTATATGCTAAGGGAGACAGTTCAAGTAAACCGTTCGGTTATACTCGCATTGCTTCCGAAAACATTCGGAGGCAATTGGAGTGAAACAAGGTCACCTACCTATGTTTGGGAGTTAATAATTCGAGAGTCACTTACCAGGGTTGCCGGGACGAACCGCGGACGAATACCCAAACTCACCAAATGGCCATTTATAAAAACATAAAGGTTCTGTGAGCAAGATTAGCTTCCAATGAGCTTCTTCATTCTTTTAGCTATATAGTATATATAATACGTGATGCCAGTAAATTGCCAATCCCTGACTTATATATGTAATACAATCAGTCCTAATATGTGGCTTAATAATAATTCCTCCACAACCTTAGACCGTTTGATAGCTATACCGTTCCATGGTATATAGCTACTGCTAACAAATTTCGTGTTCATACAGTTATTATGGAATTATTTGTGGCCGCGTCATACTTATAACTATGCAATGTGTAAGTACACTGTACTTAGTAATATAATATTTTTATTTTTATTTACCTATTATCTAAGAAGATTATGGACCCCACTGAAACTGTCCATGTGAGAACCCATAATATTTATGCTATAAAACTTAATTAGCTGCAGTACAGCACTTTGATGTACCTACGATTTATTATACAATATATTATAATACACGATTTTGGCATGAGCCTTTTCCGTCATACAATTGAATTGTAAGCGTTGTATATGTGTATATATTATATAGGTCAGTAGTTATAACTTATATTATACATCAATATGTTTGTATAAGAACTCCTTATTGGAAGGATTTTGCTCCGGCGCAAAACGTTGACCTATAAATCGGCTGACGTTCGGTCGGTCGTTAAAAACAAAATACATACGACTATAATACGAGTTCGTCGCATCGAAAAGAAACCCCGTTAACAAACCAATATTATATTATATTATATGCGTTTACCCATATATAATCTATAGTGTACACTGTACCTACACTTTACCTAGGGTCACTATGATATAATATGATATATTTATTATATACCTATATTTATACTGCTGCAGTGATGAATTCAGGGCCTAATTTTTGTATTATACACATTTATAGTGCAGCACACAAACACGTGTCTAGTGCGGGCGTTGGCATTTTATTTAAATAAATGATCATACACGGTCGTTTTAACCTGTATGGCTAGCCTGCACGAGTGGCGTTGCCTTGTTTAAATGTTTTAATCACGCATTCATGCATGCATATTTGTTAATAATTACCGGAACCATGTTGTTAACCAAAAGTCCATAATTTATCGAAAAAAAATCAAATCGTATCGAATATTGTGTATGTATCAGATTAAAAAAAATGCATAAATTGAAATTTATTTTAAATAATGCCAAAACTAACTCAATTTAGTCGTTTCAAACTTTATAATTTCATATACTATACATAATAAATTTTATATTAAGGTAGCCACACATCATTGTATGCGGCTTCGTTTTGGCATAACCGCTACCGCCACAGTGTGCGGGGACCTTTACATACAAATATGGACCCTGCTAAATTTGAAGGGTGCAGTCGATTGACATTGATCCAGTTAAACTAAAAACAGCTGATGTATCTAGAATATAAGTAAGACACAAATATAAAATATTATTTAAACATGAATTTATTGTTCATGCCGGATGCCGGATGGTAATAGATTAATGAATAACTTTTTTTCCATGTGAACCAATTGAAATCAGAAACAAACTAATTTGCGGTTATGATTTTAATATTATTAATAGCAGGTATAATCTATCCTAAGATAAATGGTTCAATCTAATATCCCTTATTTTCCTTACACCTTCCTAGAATCGTCAAAATCGGTCAATTATTTTTTTTAGTTTCTATAAACCTCAACCACATACTTAATCATATATTTTGCCTCTAAAATATTATAGCTGTTACTCAATTTCAAATTTATATAGAATAGCTTTATTAGCCTTAATATCAAAATGTAATACAATACAACAAATTATATCCAATGATATTAATCATTATGATATCTGTAACTAATGGCGACCTTATATATAAATAAATAAAAAAGTACTCGATTTTTGTGAACCGAATCAAAATGTCTGTGTGAACCACGTTATAGAAACATATATGGGGCTGAAAGAAGGAGCTAAGAACTCGCACTGAGTCATGAGGAATTTATATTGATATAACTTTTATTGAAAATGATCCAGTAGTTTTGAGTCTATAAAGGAACAAACATTAATATAATCGAACGTGTCCTGACTGACTGATCAGTGCGATCAACGCAGAGGCTCTAAGGTAGAGCCTATAAACTATGATAGCTATAGAGACTTAGTCCTTACTATAGTCCTTCTAACTTCTAAGAGTGAGACGCCATGACGACCCCTGCTACTATAGTGCACGTGTTGAACGGTATAATAAATTAATATTTGTTTATGTAATAAAACATAAAATATACTATGGATGTACAATGTACATATGTGTTTACGAGTTATGGTATTTAAGGTTGATAAATAAATGCTTGTAAAAATAATCGTGCCTATGTATTGTTAATATTTTTAGATGGCTATAATAAAACCATGTATCACATTTTAAAATTTTTTAATACTATAACTACTCTATAATACGATGATAATCACAGAACTTAATACTGTAAAAGATGAATTTATTGGTGAATGATTAATTAACAATGTGAGTTTCATTCGGTAATACCAGATAATTAATTAGATAGTCACATCGAATGCTGGAATAACTCGATATACATACATATATATATAAACGTATTCGCTTTGAATGGCTAAAGTATATGTCGATGTGCATTGGATATTCAGATGCTCTCTTGAAGACAGCCCAAATAGTCGATTCTGTATGATCCTTATATGGGTGATTTTTGTGTATTCTCTTCTTTTGATATGCATCGATCAACAAGTAATTTTAAAGTATTGATGTGTTTATGATTTTATTTCGAGCGGTGTGGCAGAGGTACCGATGAGGCGATGAATGCCGGATGCGTATGAATATGTAAATTGAACCACCCCACATTCTATATATAGCTCTTCATTATTAGTTATCTTGTGTTTTTATTTAAGTATAGACATATTATATATTACACTACCAACTGGTCAAAAACTATTTGACTGACTTTGACGAAAACTTAGAGATCGTTTTCACAGTAACAGAAATGTTCATAGAGAGTAGTTTTAACCACGGGCCACATCAAAATAATAAACCAAGTAGTAAATCTAATTCATGATCGGTAAGTGCCCATTTAGTTTTTAGGTCGTATTATTAGAGGGCTAAGCAATGTGAAAATGGGCTAAGCAATGTGAAAACTTGGGCTAAGCAATGTGAAAATTGGGCTAAGCAATGTAAAAAATTGGGCTAAGCAATGTGAAAATTTGGGCTAAGCAATGTGAAAATTGGGCTAAGCAATGTGAAAACAGTTCGGCCCTCATGCAGCGATGCTACATGGAAAAAAAAAAAAAAAAAGGTCGTATTATTAGAAAGGTACACACATTTTGAGGTACACCGAGGCCGATTTTCCCATGAACCTTGGGTATTTACACTAAAACCGAGATACACCTGTAAATACAGCGCCGTATTTGATGTTTGTTTATTTTAATATAAATATGTAATACTTACTCCTATATAATTATTGATTTTATAACGTGGCGTCACAGCTAATATAAAATACATACGAATATACAATGATCGTCATGATGATTCGATTTCCATCGATACTTCGCGAATATATACTACCTATAATACTATAATATTAATACAAATCAGTAACTATCCAAGATCATTGGTGAAAATAGAGGTTAGGATGTTTACAAAAGTAAGTACTTATACCTAGTACATAATCATAATTTTCAAAACCATATTATAGTGGTGGGGGGGGGGGTATTCCCATCCCTACCAAACACTTTTGGATATTGGCACATTGCGCTTATGTCCGAGACTGAATTGAATAACAATAAATTAAAACAAAATATATACCTAATGTAGTATAATGGCGATCTTTTGTCTCCTCCATCGAGCCGACGTCTAGACGCTCTACCAACAATACGCCGGTTCATACAATAAGGCCATAATAAATATATATATATTATAATTAACGGTTTAATCAGCGAATATGTATAGTAAATATCATTAGTATGAACTATAAAATAAAATCGTATAAGATTCGTATGTCTCCCACGCAATTTATTGACTATACATTCCATAATAATAGTATACTTACCTAACAATACTTTTAAACTCACATAAATATAATATATTATATTGAAGTTATAATTATTATATATGTACCTATTGTATTTGATGATTCCTTTCGTCACGTGTCGCAGCGTGAGCACACCTTAACAATTTTACGTTATCAGGTCACTTGGTATACGTTTGTAATATAATTCTTACTCACGTTTTACTTTTTTTACATCTGACTTCGCACAAAATGTTAATATTATTATAACGTAAAAAAAAAGTAAAAAAAAAAAGTTGATTAGTGTGGAAAAAATGAAATTAACATATGTGAGTTGTAGTAGTAGGTACCTACCTACTAGTGATACATACATTATATGTAATATAATTAAATGAGCTCGTATTGGTGTATAACTGTATTTTATCGAAAATTCAAGTATAAATTTAAAAACCCAAACATTTGGTAGGATAATCAAAACCAACAAAATTAAATTAAACTACTTCCAACCACAAAACAATTATTGAAAATATGATAATAGTATGTAAATATATTCAATGAAAATAGCTAAAGAAACAACTAAAGATTTTTTACTGGAATAATATTACTGCAATAGGCAACTATATGATTTTATTTTAAATTCCAATTTGCTTATATTAAAAAAATATTCGGTTTCAGTTTTAAAAACTACCTATATACAGAAAAAAATAGTATAGTTTTTTTTCCTAATGGTAAAACATTCATTTAAGTACAATAATCATACTTAAAATCATAAAAGATCAAATAATAGTCGTCTTAATTGGTTAAAGAAACTTAAGTAAGTTTACTGTTGGGTATTTAAAAACACCTAAAACAATTTTTTTTTAAATCTGGGTTGACACGTGGTGTAAGTAGTTGCGGCATCAGTACATCAAAGTTTGATACAATAAAATACTCAAATGTGTCTTTCAAAAGTGAATTTTATTTAAATAGTAGTTTACAATTTTTTCGACATATGCATATGACCAATAGTATACCAACTTTGTAGTTGTTACTTGCCTGCTTACTTAAAACCTAAGCGATATGTTCATAATTGTCTACGATGGAAAAGAATATTGCTTCAATGGCCATTACTCATAAAGTCATAAGTCATAACTCATTAGAATCCATTTTATACAGTGCCTAGATAGAATCCATTATGATGTTAGTTATGGCCAAAACCATTATTATTAACGTCGACAATACGTTATCGCGGCGTATGTATTTATGACTATTCGGCAGATTAGTTCACCGTTATTATTATTTGTTTTAAATTATTTCCATTTTGAACTTGAATTAATTCAATTGTTTATTTGCAGTTTAAATTTTAACAAAAAAAAAAAACAAATTAATGTTTTATGCTTATTTTAACTGTATATAAATAAATCACAAAAATTAAATAATATGGCTGTACCGATCAAATTTCGATCACTGGGTGATACTAGTATAAATTAATATGTATATATAAGTAATAGGTATATATTTATTAGTTAAATTGATGGATGTCTTACAAAGTCATGTTATAATATTTTTAAGTTATAATTATACGACCAGGAGAGTGCTCATGGGAGAGGGGAGGATGATGAGAGTGTATTTCCTCATATGGATTATTTTTGTCATATAAAATATAACATGATAAAACATAGAAAGTATATTTACCTCTATATAAACGTAGTCTGAGAACAGTAATAGAATTCTTTAAAAAAAGCTGAACACTCCACTGAATATGACTATAATTATTTTTATTCTATCAAGTTTTATTAAAGCTTACGATTTTACTAAGAAAACTTGTGTACAATTTAGCACAGTCATTACTGATTTGGCAAGAAAATATGATTAAAATTGGCTAATTACCAGAATAAAAAAACAAAAGTAAAAATTGTGTACCTAATTACTATCGTGAATAGTTGAGACATATTTAACTATTTATAAAATAATAAACTATGTAGCTATCTTTTTCTCTCTTTCTATGACTCAAAAGTCAGATTTAGTATGTACAATTATGTTAAAATTGTAAAACATAATGATTTTCAATTGACTCGCAAATAAGTTTAATTGAACAATAATAAGTACAATTATACAGTTTAAATGATTAAAATGATTTAAATATTATTATTGACCAATAACTGTATTATATTATTTTTATATTGATGTTTTATGATTAGGAAAGTTTTCAATATCGTATAATACCATATGGAATTAACAATACAACAATATGTACTTATACTATATAAACTTTCCTTATAAGTTTTTGAGCTTGAATCCACAAAAAATTTGTGTGCGCGTTTGAAGATGGAATTTTGACAAATAATAAAACCGATCTCCGGATTCTCACTATTTTTTTCCCCCAATTTTTAAGAAATGGACTGAAAAAAAACCGTAGTATTATATTATATTATTATAACAAAACATGAATATATACTTAGTTATGTAGGCTGACAGATTGTCTTCGCTTAGAATCGTTTTAATTATATAACTATTCTTATCATTGGATTCAAATTACACAGATCCATATACATTATAATAGTGTTGGAAATGTGATGCGTGGTTACTGGTTACACAAAATTGCGAGAAATAATTAAATATCGATTTAACACCTTGACTAATTATGAATACGAATTGCCCCCCACCCCAAATTGTGCTCTCTAATATTTATAATGTTGTCTAGCCATATAAGTAGGTATATAATGCATTATAAATTATAATATGTATTCAATATAGGTGTATAAATGACGAGGTGTACCAGTCACCAACATCCTGGCGTACAAATACAGGGTTTACCTAATTTCCTACTATTATAATATAAAAATCTAAGATGTTAGAATCTTATTCCAAGATATTTTATTCTAATATAATATAATATATAAAAGTTTGTTGTTGTTTAAAATTTTAAGCAAATAATTACAAGCAGTACGTTATTAAAAAATAGTTAGTATAAAATATATATAATATTAACAAAACCTTAACTCTTTAAGCGGAAAACATTGGCAATAAAAAAAAAACCTTGAGTTGCACAGAGTGACAACAATACTTTGTAATTTGTACAGTTTATTTTTTTGTAAAATGAAGGTTTTTTTAACAACCTAAAGTCTAAGATGTACCAAAATGCATACATAATCCATATTTTATAGCTCCTTTCATCAATTTTTCTTTCGTGTACTGCTTCTATGAATTTCTGCCTTCGAACGACCCCGCTGACTTGTTATATATGGCTACTATGGACTTATGTCGTATAGTACTTGTATAACTTGCTAACATTTTCTCCGATACGATTTAGAATAATATGCCAAATATTGTAAAATTTATCATATTTCGATTGCTCTTTTGTGACTGCACATGATTGTCATTATAGTTAACGGAATGAGTAACCATCTATCTAAAGCACTTCACATATTATATAATATTTGAAATATAATTACCATGCACATCAGTAACACTTGACCAAAAGTCTCAGATACTAGGAGATGTCCACCGCCACGCAAAACACACCTGTACATAATTATAACAATCCAGTTAGTTTAGTTTAGGAACATATTAATTATACAAATAATGCTATCAATCATATTAAGCAAACATAATGATAAATGTTTTTTTTAAGAAATAATTTGATTACTTTAAATTAATGGCTGATATAAAATATATAGTCTAATTAATTTCAGTGAATAGACGATATTATATAATATATGAGTACCTAATGCATAATATGACATCAATAGATTTTTTTGAAATTATAACGACCGTTATTAAATATGTTACATCTCAGAATAAATTAACTCTGTATATAATGTGATATATTTATGTATATAATAGATTCTGAGCATATAGCAATGCATGTATTGTGTTTACAATGATGTTTTTATTTCTGTATATCTGTCATCAACGTTTGGGCTAGGCAATTTTAAAATGCTCTGATTTTCGATATGAGCATTTTTTCTGATAGAAAAATGAATCTAGTTGGTGCATTTGGGTGGCCAAAATTTAAAATTCCCAGTAGCTTACATATATACCGAGATATATAGATATCATATGGACATATCATGATGGTTAATATTTCATTAAATATGTTATATTATGAAAATTAATAAAATAACTAATAAAATAAAAATCATTGACCTCCTAATATTTAAAAAACATTTGTATTTGATTTAAAAATTAATAATCAACTGTACACCCCGGTTATATAATTAATCTATGCTTATCGTAGTTAGTTCAATTTGAGTATTATAATTATTCTTCGTTACTATTCCATTCAAACATACCCACCTATATTGATCAATGGAGTTTAATATAATATTAAGTACTTTCATACAGATTATTGTATTTTATCAAAATATGTGTTAAGTACGTGCGGTTTTCATATCAATTCAACAGCCAACACTATTATAATTTTAAATACCTTCCTTATAAATTATATATTTATCACTGTGAGATATTTCACACATTAATTTGAAAAGTAACGATACATATTATTTAAATGTAAACCTGTTAAGTCATTAATATTGTGTATTTTATAATACTTATTGCTATTTAGTATTTATTGTGTGTTGCAGCTGTTTCGTTAAATGGTCGTTAACTCGTTGTAGCAACAGACCACAATTTCTTTCATACAATTTTTTAACTAACAGATGACATAAAACATATGGTTTGGTAAGCATACAAGTATAAAACCGTTAACCTGTAAGTACCAACATTTGTTAATGGACAATGGTGTATATATATTATATTATGTGCATTATATTATTAATAGTAATAAGTACATTACTGTTATATGGTGCTTGTATAATTTATACTATAACCGCCTTGTATCTCATATTTTAGTATTAATTACTAAATTGTTTGTAATAAGAGGAACAATACAACTAAAATAAAAACGGATTATTTTGTTAAAAGAGGACAAAAACTGCTGGCTGCAGCTAAAATTATTTTTTCAGATGATGGGGCACTATATATTGTTTTGACTTGGAAGATACTGCATTGGAACTACTGCAGAATCGGCAAGTGTATTATTAATTTTTTTTTGAACGATGACACTCAGTTTTACAAAACTATCTCGTCCAAATTTCATTAAAAACAGCCGCAGATATTATGTTACTTACAATTTTAATAGATTTTTTTTGGCTTAACCTTTGGATTTCCATGAATTTTTCAAAATGTTATAAACGGTTTTAAATTGCAAAAAAATCTATACTTTCATATTTATTTTATTGTTAATTGTTACAGGAAGCCAAAGTTTTCAACAATTGGTGAAGTATAACGATAAGTTTCCGATTAATGATAATTGAAAATGACCGAAATTCCGAACATTGAGTACCTATGACTTAAATAAAACTATTTATAAGAATGAGAAAATATACTTCGAGTACATTTATTAGTATCTCATTAAACAGCAAACAAGTTTACAATAATTAGGAATTGAGATAATTTACTATACTGGTTATCAAATACACACACCAATGGCCTTAACGTTTTTTAAGAATGTAATATTTGTATGTGATTACTTTTAAAGTTAGTAGGTATATGTAAACATTAAAAAGGTACCTTCGAATATGTTGTGTTTAGGTATGTAACAAATTAACAGTTGATTTATATTCTATAGTGTACACTATTGTATACAGTTGTATTTTAACTTTTCCCTGGTAAAAATATCAATTAATTTTTTCATGTAGATATATTATCGTTTATCGTCGATTTATACATATCTCACGAATTGTCTGTCGTATTGTGTTAACTGCTAACTAAATCATTTGAAACTTGTTATATGAATAAATATCATGTAATTTTCTTCTAAACTTCCTTTGGTGTTACCGATGCTCTTTTAAATCTGGATTGGTACTTTAATTTTTTTTTAGTGCAAAGTTTAAAGAGTCTCTACTTAAAAGTTCTAGACTTCGAGTTAATAAACGATAAAATACATGCTATTATTTATTATGGGAACATACCTATTAGGTATCACTATAAGTACTAATTAGTAATTTACACTCTATGATATTATCTGCACATCATTTTATGGACAATATTACTTTTAAATTAATGTTCAATAAAATCATATAGGTATATGATTCATGCTGGCATCTGTGCTAAATAAAAATTATAATTGAAAATTGCTAAGGACAAAATATACAAATACAAAGAATTTGATGAGCATAATGTTCACTCGATCAATGTTGTCCAGGTCTTGATGATTTGTATCTATTTTTATTATATAATATAATATATATTTATAATTACTGCACTTGTATAATGTGTATAATGTATAACGTTTTCACGCGGGTGCGAGTACCTATACATATTACGTAGGTACATTTTATCTATTAAACATTATAATATAATAGGTACCTATATACAATTGCGTTGTTTTTAGACTTCAATTATTAATTACCTATAATAATAGTTTACGAGTATTTACCGCGTGGTTGAAAATCTATAATGCAATTTTAATTTAATCTCACCGTATAAATTATTATTATTTATTATAATACCTCAACTACGTTATCTCAAATTCACAAATGTTTTTAATGATCAATAGCATTGAAAACTAGAAAATTATCATTTAATAAAATACATAACTCCATCCTACATCAATTATCTTAAGTTGTGAAACTAAAAGAAAAAAATGTTAACTCTAGTGCTTTTTATGAGTATTATGACATAGTACTAACAATCCCCAAGTACCATTAATAGGCCTAACTGTAAGTGACTAAGTATCTCTCTATCTATCCATAGGATTTTACAGCATTAAAATAATTATAGTTTACTAATTAATATATTATAATGTATAGGAAACAATAGCAGAAAGATAATCAAAATCCAAAGTGAATTAAATTTGTAATCGTATATATTATGCGCATGTCATAGGTACACAAAATAATAGGGAGACATGTATATTTTTCAATCGAATACCATCAAAGATTAAAATATTTTGAGGTTACATCTGATACTCTGAGACGTATGGACATTAGACATAATATCGAAGTTTTTATCATGAAAATATTTGTAGCATAGGTATAGTTTTATTATGCTAATATGATGTGATTGTTATTATATAGTACTAGTTACCCATGGACCGTAGTGGTATACTATTTTCAGTATTTTCAGTAAAGGTACTGAATAAGAATTGTAAATATTCGTTTTCTTAATACAAAAAAAACATTTGTACAAATACTTTTTTTTTGTATCCAATTTGGTTAAACAAAAAAAATATTATATTATCCTATATTATATTATATTATATTACGAATTGTGGTAATTGTGGTGTTTGTGGCTCACTTCAGTCGTGCAATAAATGTATTATAGTAATATGTATACAGTCTTATAGTTTCCAAAACATATTAATTCGATAAATATACTTGATATACGATATTATAATATTATATAGTTTGTATGTACTATTGTGTTATTTGGTATTATGTAACAAACTTATACATTCAGACGTTCATATTCGGATCCTAATGGATACCACTAAATATAATAATTGGCTGGCGTATACAGTACAGCTGGTGGTCAAACACGCTGCAGGGGTTCGAAACATGGACGCACACGTACACCCCTCGCGTAGATATCGTTTTGTACATGCACGTGGATGTACACTGTCTTGTATCGACACTATACCTATAACTATAATTGTATTAGGATATCGCGTACAATATCATATTATACTCAACAGTGTATGGTTACTATATAATAGTATATAGCTTACCTATATATACCTAACTAGTACCTAATATGCTAAAATAGTGTACATATATGCGTGTAAAGGGCCGTATAACCAAGGGGTGACTTTGGGATTAAAACCCAGACAACCAGTTAACAAAAAAAAAAAAAAAGAACACTACCAAAGTAATAATTTATGTATTAGATATACAACATATAACATAATAACGAAAAAAAACATGATTTTTGAATAGCCCTCTGAATTAACATGGACGGTCGTTTTACTCAAAACTACATAATAAATTTGACTCTTCACTCCTGTATAATAATACTAAACTCTCGTCGTCTTCATGTTGTATACGCATTGACAACCACGCATGATATATAAAAAAATACGATTATTTCTAATAAACCTCGTTTGTAGCGTTCTATAATATTATATAGGTACGTATATCATATTGTATATAAGTATAAGCGTGCCTTTAAATTTTCATACATGCGAGCACGCGACAATAACGATGCGGTAGAAAAAAATTGGTTTACACGTGCTGCACCTATGTGTTTATATGGGAGGTGTGTGATGTACCCGCACATGTGCTAGCATGACAAGACTATTGTACAGGTAGGTAACTATAGTACAATATAATGTACACGTATAATAGTTCAATAGGCGATCCCGAACGCACATGGAACCAGCCGATTGATTGACCTAGAGAGAAGTGTGTGTTTGTACTATCCATATCGCAAACACACACACACACACACACACATAGTCTCATACACGGAGATATATTCGATTCTCTCCTAGTCACGCGAATAATAATACGTCTTATAATATACCATATTTATAGACGTATGCACGATATACAAAACGCGTACACGCGCGCTTGCGCGAGATACGAGTTCACAGGGGTTCATCCCGGTAGGTCGTTCAACCCGAAACACCATCACGAACGCTTCCGCAGCAAAAGAACGCTATAAGACAGTGTTCGGTCTTAGTCGTCGCCCCCTCGCGAGAGTGATCTTCAGGGCTGTGTGGATCCGATGACGGCGGCCGGAGACAATACCATCGCAGTGCCTAAACTACCGGTGGTATACTGAGGATGACAACTGCCAAGTATATGCTCAATGCTTGGCCCCAAACCTCCCAGTAAGGTTGACTGATCGGGTGTTTTTAAATGAAATATATTATTAATTACGAGCAAATAAACTGTCGTGTATATTTTTACATGGTCAAACCATGTCCAGTTTTATTTTGACTGGAACGCATAAAATATTTTTGCGCCCCGCCCGTGAATACCTTTTATAGTTGCGAAACTGATGCTGCAGGTTACATAGATACTTACAACGTCACTCGTCACGTAACGGTGGCGTATGCCCCGAAAAGCGTAGGGCGTCGAGAGGAAATACAATAGTTATGAGCCACCTATATATTATGTATCCTGCTTCTACCGCTGCGGACCGCGATCGACTTGAAACGTTACCAGAGTATAAGGATAGCGCCGCGCGAAGGATACGAATATAAAAAAATAAAAATACGTGACGAAGATAATAAAATAAAATAATTATAAAACGATATAATTAATCGCGTGATCGCCATTTTGGTCACCATTGACTGTGCGCACGTAACCCTATATAGAGGGGTCCCGTCTGCCGCGGTCCAGACACAGTCGGCGATGGCGGCGGTGGCGACGACGGCGCGGCGGCTCGCGAGCGCACGGCCAGGCCTCTCTCTCCTCAGTCGTCCGAACAACAGCTCAGCAGCACCGACTCCTTCGACCGGCTGCCCACCCGGTTGCCCGCGTACGGACTTCACGCACACGTCCGCTGTGCCGCGCGTCGTCGTCGTCGTCGTCTTCCGTCCGCATATTCTTCGTACCTATCTATTTTTATGTTTCCTTTACTCTCCTCCCCGGCTTCGATTTACAACGCACCGCATAACATATTATAATTTTTAATCGTCTATGCTTATATTCGATACACTATTTCCGTTACTATCATAATATATCTATTCCGGGTGCCACCATACAAATATATATACCATACGACCCCTTCAAATAGGTATCTTCTTATTCGCTTCTTATTTCATTTCTTTTCTCTCGTCACCCGAATACGTTTTGAATGAAGAACGCACGTCAAGACAGTGTATCTCATTACCAGAGATTGCTTGAAGTCACAGGTAAATGTCACAATTACAAATACAAATACCTATACGGCTACGCAAATATACTATACTATATTATATTAAACGTTATAAATACAAATGTATAAATATACGATGTGATAATAAGTTCTCACGCCGGGTTGCATAAAAAATGTATTCATTTAAAGGTCCACTAAAATTTAATGAACCAACCATGGGCATGTTTAAGGGACCATTAAGCATTAGCTCATTATTGATTCATTAAATGTTTAGCGTTTGTCTATGCAAGTCGGTAATAATATAGGAATTATACTTATACCGCGATAATCGTACCGCAGCACCGGTACACTTATTATCTACATGCAGTGTATCTGTGTACGGTCATATTTCAGTTGTAGTACCTATATCTATATGCATTGCTATTATAGCAATATAGATCGTTTGACAGTTTAAAACGTTGAAAAAACGGTGAAGAATTGAGCCAAATGCGACGAGGTTCTAAAAACTCGCACGTGTATCGTATAGGTATACAATGTCTTAATATTATAATAAGTGTGTAGGTAATGTGTACCATGTACGCGGTAACAGCTGGTCGAGAAATTAGGTTTTTAGAGCGCGCGCGCGTACACACACACACATTATGATACTCGCGTATCTGCACTCAAATAGTCGAATCTCCGCTGTCCTCGGTGCGTCCAGTGTTAAAAAATTTTTTTGCCAAAACGTTTCACACGTGGCCGCGGCGGTCGGTCGGACGCGGATGGTTGACTGATTTTGGGCTGCAAAAAAAGTTTCATTATTATTCCTGCACAAGGTTTGCTCAGCGGGTATCGGACGTGTATTATATATTTCCATGTCATTATTTCAATACCTACATATATATATTTATATAACCATATAGGAACCTTAAATCGCATTGTGTTGGACACTGGTTGTAATTTATATTATGTATACTATATTAGTAAACGCCGCCGTCGATCAGGTAGACGATGTTCAACCTCAGAAATATGATTTGTGATTCGTTCAACAATTCTATTTGTATATATAAATACATATATTTGGTTCAACTTAGACCCGACGACGGGTGTTCTAATTTGTATACCATAAGAAAAATGTTCACAACGATAGAATGAAGGTCCACGTATGTGTACGAGGTTTTAAATATCTAACATCTAACTCGAAAGCTATTGAATATATTTTCTTACAAATATTTATGTAAATTAAATGTACGCATAAAGAAGATTCCGAAATTGTTTTCTTTTTACCAACAATAACTATACCTAGTAGCTACTATTATGGAATGGATCATAATTCATAATGCATCATCGTAGATGTAAAAGTACCAATTCGATTAGAAGGTACCTGCAGCACATAAATAAATAATGATGGATAATAATATAGATGGAAAATGAAAATAATAATTAATAACAAATAACATATGTATGGCTTACTCACTTATAAATTATAATAATAATATTTATATGAGTTATTTCTTCCTAGTTAGTTTGACATTATTATCATATTATTTATAACGAAAATGACAAATTTAGGTACCTATATCAGAAAAATATATATGAACATAATTTTACATAAATACTATTACGACAAATATGGTAGGTGATTTAATACAATTTACCTACCTACATGTTTTGTAGAACTTTTCTCGATATCATTTAATACGTTTTGCGTACAGAACAATATGATTGAATAACATTGTATTTTACTTTAATTTAAAATTAAATTGGAATATTGTTGTTCATTGTAATATTAACTAAGTAATTTATATACAATTATAGCAGTTATAATATATTATAATATACACACCTATAACTGTAAAATAAACAATTCTAATCTTAAATGTTATTTTTAAAGATTTTACATACAATACATAAAACACTGCATATTAAGCTTATTTGGAACAACTAGATCAGTGCCGTAGACAGGAATTTAAAATGGGGGGGGGGGTTATTATTAGTAATTATTACATATTATATAGGTAATAAATGAATAAATATAATAAGTAAATATATATACTTTATGTATTGTAAAGGGGGTTTGACACTCCTAACCCACCCCATCATGGCCTTAAACTATGTTATTATATGTATAAAAAACTATTCAGTATTTATGTACTTACTACTGATGAATTAAATGTAACTTATTGATTAAGGACAAAATAATTATTTTTAAATCCCAATGTGACAAAATATATAATTAAAAAAATAACGGACATCCGCAATGTATATCCGTAATAGTCGTAATAGTCGTGTTGTCATCATCAGTGCCCGAACAAAGATAAATGCCTTATGTTGTTCAAATGAAAGTATTGTGTTGCCGAAAATATTGCTGTACTTGTATTATTTACATTTTTTTTTATGAATATGATTTATTAATACGTATATTATTTTCATTATTCATGAACAAATAATTTTCAAGCATGTTCAAACTAAATCTATAGTGTTTTTCGTAATAAAAATAAATAAATATTAAAATCAAATATAGTCTATAATTTTATTGTAATATGCCAATCAAATTAGCTACATAATGAATAATTATAAATTTTGATCCAATATAAAATAACTTTATCATGCAAGAACTTTAATTTTAAATTGAATTAGTACAAATCATGTGAAATCATTCAATAAATAATAGATCATGAAAATAATATAGGCAATATTCATTGACAGCTTTATTTCATAAACATCACAATAGTTACTAATAATTCTTTAAAAACTGAAACATACAATAGTATAAGTATTAAGTATATTATATGACTTAATGGTATAAGAAATATTTTTTCTAATAATCAAGTAGATTTCAAAATTATCTAATCCTTTCTTTCGATTCGTTCTGCAAAATTTCTATGGTTTCTCAGCTTCCATCATTTTATAATATTTTTACTTTCAACCTCGAAAACCTTATTATAATTATTGTAATATAACATTATATTGTATTCCAACTACATACTTGCATTTTTATATTATGATGTATTCAATCTATAATTAATATAAACTTGACTTTTGAGTGATAAAAGACATTATAGTATTTAATATATAATAACTGATTAAAATTTTAACCATACCTAATTGTAAAATAATTTTCGTAGGTACAATTCACTTTTTATTGTTTTTACCAAAAGAGGTGAAGTGCAAAGTGGTTAACTATAGAATTTTTTTCTTGAATGTAAATAACATTGTGTAATTTGTTAATCTATATTTTACAATATGATGTAGATAATAGTAATGTTTACAATAAAGTAAAACAATAAATGAACCGATGAAATTACCGGAAGTTATTTTGGCATGTGATAAACGGGCAAAAATGTTTCTTCTACCTTTGAACTGATGTGATTATTATATACTATTTCAATGTAATTTAGAGTTGAGATCGCAGATACGTACTGGTATCATAACAAGTAAACAAAATGTGGTCAAGTGGCCGACCAGTGACCACATTAAGTCAATATTAATTTATATAATAACTTAATTTAGTTTAAAATAAATTATGTAAATATTCCTCAACAATAATTACCTATCTATTATAGCAGTCAAAGAATCACACGCGTGTTAATAGCATGTATAATGTATATCAGTCTCTATTTAAACTTTATTTCGTACGTTCTAGGTACGTGTCGTTAAACAAATTTAAATAATAATTTTGACATGAAATGTTTGTGATAAATAAATGAACTATTACAATATAATATAAATTATGATATATTGGTGGTGTATATTAATGCAACTTTCAATGAAATACAAACAAAACGTCAAAGTCATTATAAATTACGAACTATACATTTTCATACATTTCTTACATGCGACTGTAAAACATGTTTAAAAGCGTATACCTACACTGTGTAAAAATGTGTGCTTATGTATACAGATATATTGTGTTAGTTATAGGTTGAGGTGAAACAAACGAAAATATACATTATTTTAAGTTATAACTATCTATCAAGAAATTATTTTTTCCTCTAGAAGCAATCTAAAAGTACATATTATTATGGAAAGAATTCATAGCGTTTCATGATAATATTTTATGTTTAGCACAGTTGAAATCGATATAGGCATGACCTTATAAATTCGCATGCGAGTACACACAATTGCACTCATATAACAAATTCAGCGTTTTTCGAATAGGGTGGTCTCGTTGTCAGACGTGGCTCCGTGGAGTAGCAAGATCGAGCAAAAACTGAGTGCGACCACCCACTTTAAAGATTTAATCAAAATAATTCTATAGGCGATAATATCTTCAGCATAATTGTCCTATTATAGTTTATTTTTTTAATTTTTAATTTAATGTTAGAACAGAAAAACTATAACACAATATATTAATGTATTAATCGTATGAGGTTTGTCCCAATACGTATTGTACATTTAAGGAAACACATTCAATACACTATATAATATATATTACTATATTAATTTACACACACACACACACACACACACTTTCAATACACACATATATTATATATTCAACCTACTAATATATTATTTATACTAGCATGATAGCCTCTAAAATTTAAAATAAAAAATCAAATTTTTCTTATACGATTGTAAATCACGTATATTTGTTATTCTAGTTCTTTATACTAAATATAATGCGATATAATAGGTACTATGGTTTATAATTTAGAGTACCTATATATGATGATTGTTGTATCAAAAGTCTATACCTATATCGTACATATATGATTAATTTTAGTATTATAGCTTGCATATAAGTTACATAATACTATATTATACATACCTATACCCAAGTACATAATGTTTTATATAATGTTATAATATATTCATTATTCATATATATTTACACCCGAAATACTTGACCGATGTCATAATATTATATTGGATTGTATAAAAAAATATCATCATAATGAACTGTATTGAAAAAAATTTGGAAAATTTAAATTTAATAATATACAAAATGTAATACCAATATTAAATTTACCATAAGTTTTCCTATATAATTTGATGTACCTACCAGGTACCTATATAATATTATTGAATATTGAATAATTGTTAAATAAATTGTTTTTTCACATTAATGAAATAATAAATTAATATAATTTAGAGTAATATACGATACAAAAATACAATGGGTGTGGAGTCCCTTACCATTTTCACTCTTTTTATTTATTAAGACTAAATGCTCATAAATGATAATAATTATTATTCCTTACCAATTTTTTATTAGGTTATATTAATTTAGATTACGAAATTAAAAATATAGGTCTTCTAAAAATATTAGTCATCCTTTATTTAAAAAGCAATAAACACATTTGTTATATAGAACATCTGAACACGAGAATCGACCGAGGTAATGGGTGGGTGTCTTATGATAAAAAATAATAGTGTATACAGAATATAAATATATTATATCTGAGACTCCAGCCCATTCTTTAGAGATAGTAGATATATTAATATCAAGAGGACACCGAACCCGCTGCCATGTCTCTGTCTTGCATGCATAGCATTAGCAACATACCTAGCAAATTTTCATTAGCAGAACCAATTTTAGGTTGTTAGTATTATTATCAGAATGAATTGATATAATTATTATATTATAATTTAATAAAAATGTTGAAGGTACACACATGTAAATTAATACAAATATTAGTAGGTACTTATTAAATATGACATCATACATAAAAAATGATTGTCTCCTAAGCTGAGCTTGTTGTGGAGACAAGGATGGTTCTTATAAAGTTTCTCATACTTACAGTTACTAACATTTTACTATATATACTTAACAGTTAAGTCGGTTATAGATGATTTAAGAATAATCAGTTACAGAATAACATAACAATCTGACTGGAATACAACTATAATAAAATTTACTAGTAATTTAATTTTTTCGTTTTCCATTTCTTATATAATCGTAGTTAAAATACACATATATCATTATACTAATAGCAATCATTGTACTTATATTAAATTCATTACAATTTTTTTTATGAGCCTTAAGATAATTATTATCAATGGGTGACTGTTTATTTATACTAAAGTTAACAAAGCAAGTTTTTGTTAAATTAAGTTCCAGGAGGTTCTTGTCAAACCATGTTTTTACGATACTTAATACATGATAAATTATTTAACTTAAAAGTGAGAATATTATTTAGAGGACATTATAAGCTTTTATTGGTATTTTTAATTTAAACTTTAAATTGAGTTTTAACTACCTATGTAAATTATTATAATTTTAAAATGTTCATAAATCATAACTCACTTTGGAATTAAAATATCAATAACACCTTCTTAGATAATATTCTTACCTTTATGTTTTATAATATAGGTTAATTCACTCCAAAATTATAGCTAGCAACACAAAATTGGTTCTGCTGAACATAGATTTGGTATGTAGTACGTTTATCAGACATAGATAATATGATGATTCGGTGTCCTTTTTATTCGCTATAATATAATATATATTATATATATACCTACTCATATGTAAACCAAGATGTAGGTAAGTTACCTACGGCTATAATATATAGCCGCTATAGATATAAATAAAAATAAAATAACAACGACAAACATATTATTATAAACTAAAGCGTATAGCTGTACCTATATTAAATAACGGAACACATAATTTTTAATACAAGGATAATATTATACTATACAGATATATGCTAGGTATTTGAATCGGTATCCATATTTTTTTGCTATATCCAAATATTGAATATTATTATTTAATATATTATACATTTCTATGTAGGAATATATCATTTTATGATGAGTCTTCTCTACCCACGCACCTATAATCATATCCAATTCCCATTTAGGTATATATCATTGGACTGTCATGATATCAGACATCTGGAGAAAGACTATTAAACGAATAAAAACGTTACAGCGCAAACGTGCGTCAAAAATAATGTTGTTTTATTATTTCACGAACGTCATATGCCATTTTATAGACAATTAAACGACAAAAAACAATAGTAAAAATACTAAAAAACCATATTTTTATGTAAATATATAA
This sequence comes from Nasonovia ribisnigri, assembly GCA_027563435.1. Taxonomy (NCBI): domain Eukaryota; kingdom Metazoa; phylum Arthropoda; class Insecta; order Hemiptera; family Aphididae; genus Nasonovia; species Nasonovia ribisnigri. The sequence continues at coordinate 30,138 of JANEHU010000706.1, read as the reverse complement.
TGTCTGTGTTCTACAGGCGCCTATAATCATATTAATATGTGACATTATAAACGTTATCCGTTGAATGGGTGCTGGATATACACATACGCGACACTATACATATTTATATAATAATATATACATTATACAAATAAACACTATTACACCCATTGCACACACATAATATATTGTATGCGTGATACATTATAAGTTTACTGCGCGTCGACCTTCAAATACTAATTTTTATGTTATAGCCTATAGGCTATAGGCACCTATATTATAGTCCTATATATTCCATATATACAGTAGCCATATAGTAGGAAAGTATCTAAGTATCTACACAATAGCTCTATGAGTTTTTCGATCAAAATGTAGGTGTATCTATTATATTATATTAGCCTTGCATCACTTGAAAACAATACCTAGCCACCTAGGTACCCATATGCAAAACAAAATAACCTCACGTCTAAAACGATATTTATCGACTCATCAAGCGCGTATATAGACTCTAAGAGAGAGTGAGAGTTGAATATGATATATTTATGTATATAATTATTTATAATATCGTACATTACATTGTGATCCTTGGTAGGATATATTGTTTTGCTTTTATTATGAGATAAATATAATATATTAGAAACTGCCGAGCGCCCGTCGATAATATAGTACAAAAATCTGAATGTTTGACTGTCGATGACTCGGAAAATTCATGAAAATACGTTCGACCTTGATGTAAATTAATGATTTTTTCTTATCTTCTGATAATCGTGTATGAAAAAACCAGTCATACAAACCTCAGATATAAATTACGTCTCTTATAATGTGACGAATAACCGATCAAACTGTTACTATTTGATATTAACCCAATATTTTATATTAGTTTGTTTTTAGATAATTTATATTCATGAGTTATTTGTTTTATTTCTCGGAAATCAACAATACTTTAAATTTTAAACTGTAGGAATTGTGAATACTATACAGACACAGTGCTGTCATTATCGTGTATTCAAATATAATAATATGTAACTGTGTGATTTTATGTTTCTTTTCACTTCGTAAAAAACCTGACCCATTATTTGTATTATTTCGTTTTATAATTATGAACACACCCCACGGTTAGTTGTTCGTGCATTTGAACTTAAACGAAGTAAAATTATAATTTTGTGATGCACCGCCGATTATAGAAATACGGTGTATAAAATAATATAGAGATCTGTTCTGTGTACATAAACTTTCGCATACAATGATATAGCAACCATAAAATATTATAGATGTATAATATTATTTAATCATTCAATGTATCATTATGTCTATACAACCTTATAAACTATCGATAAATTAGTGTTAGACTTCACACACTTAGTCTATTTTTGTACATGATTTATCGTTACAAATATGTAATATAATATAATAATATACGCTATATTATAATATTCATTAACATATTATAATACATATGATATAGGTACTCATAACTATAATAATTATAAGAGTTTGTGTATAAATCATAAAATTACTATTGTATATAAACTGCAATACTTAGTATTTTGTTTAAATTTGTACAGCTGTTACCTAGTTGTAAGTAATAATTATTAATAAAGTATATATCAATTATCAGTTGTCCATCATATCATTTTTTGGAAAATAGGTACTTCCTATAAAACGCGTTTTTCCCGTGTATCTGCAGACGTATTTCAGTAAATTAAAATATACAAACGACTATAGTTAGTAGTTACGCTATTGATTTTATATCGTCCTATAAAATAATAACATATTAAATTAACATACTATAAATTATGTATACAATACGACAGAACACAAAGTAAAAAAAAAAAAGTAAATAAAGTTTATTTTTCTAGGAAATTTACATTATTCTTCAGACTGTAAATGCACTGTGCAGTGTGCACCCCTGTCAAAATACGGTCTGTTTAAAATAAACAAATATAACACAAATTGTCTCCATTATTATTATTTTATGTTTCATTCTACGACTCTCGTATATACGAGTAGATCGCAATAATGTCACATGATATAAAATATTACACACGGTTTACAAATTTACGGAGGCTTATTACAATAATTAAGATTAATGTCGTATAGAACATCTAACATAAAATACATTTAATTTTTATAATTTTACATTTTCACATTTGTTTATCTAAAGTCTTCCCGAAAAAAACACCATACAAATAATATTATGCATTATATACCTATTGGCCAATAAACATTATATTTTAGTGTTAAAATTCCAAACATTTGCAATAATATACACCTGTTAAAATTAACACGCTGTTAAAAATGTTTGACATAGGTAGTTTAATTTCTACATAAACTTATTTACCTCAGCAGGCTCAACATCAAACAATTCTTAAGTCCATATTATTTTTAAATATTTCATTAAACAAAATATGCTAAATAGCGTCTTGACCTTAAACTTAAACTTATACAAACGACTAAAATAAATGTATTTCAACTTGATGACCTATATATATGGTTATATGTTATGTTTTATACAATATTTTTTTTTATGTAATCTAACTATGATGTAGTATCACATAAGCTAAATGGACAAAAGTAGTTTTATCTTTTAAAATATTTAAATCTAAAGATATCTTTTTACACTTTAATTCTGTAGAAAATACGATATCATTATTGAATTATAATCAGGTAGAAAGTACACGAGAAACTCGGTTAACTTATTTACTCATCGTATACCGGATACATTATGTACTTGGTAACCGTATAACTATCGATAATTATTAGTAACTATTATTAGGTATTATAATCAAAAACAGTTTTTTATAATATATTAATCATTTTGTTATCGATGCTGTTTCTAAATAATAAATGAATAGGTTTTCCAATAAATTTAATTACTCATTCCGATATGGTGTCATATACGCGTGTTCTCGAGTGCACACCGCACACTTAACATCGATTTCAACTATGGATTTTATTGTACTCGCTGTATGTGTATACCTATACACGATAATGACTTTGTCGTAAACGGGATATACAGACAATGTAGTTGGATTAATTGAAATCAATTACCAATCATTATGTCACGTTTACGACTCTCCGCATAAGTGTATAGAATTAAATTGCACATATCCGATTCTTATAAATCAAATCGATTGTGCAAAAAATTGCTTTATATAGTCGGTGAAGGCGTCACACGATATAATCCAAATTCGGTTATATTATAATATATATTATTATACCAATACGAATCAGTGTATTACGTATATATATATTTCGAACATACATCACACCGTATACTCAAGTGTGTCGTATAATAAACCTACGTCTTACACCTATTATGTATAAAATATGTACCTACAAATAGATAACGGGCACCGCCTTCCACGTGCGATATCATAATACCCACATACATACATAATACATCCATATATACGCTGTACCCATCGCACGCAAATATTAAATCTGCAGTTCAAATAATAATAATAATAAAATTAAATAACGCATCACACACACACACACACACACACACACACACACACACACACACACACAATCGTCGTATTACTATCAGCGTCGAAGTTTATTCATCGCGTTCGGCCAATATATAAAAGTCCAATGCCGAACCAATTCTCAGTCAGTACTGCGCCGGTTAACGCGAAACACGACGACCGCACTGCCGACAGCCCGTCCGCGTACCACACACGTGCTAAATATTTATATTATTTCCGTGTTTTTACATTTTTTTTTCTTAAATTTTCCTTTATTATCCTCACGTCCTAGTCGTGAGCCGCCGCTCGCGATCTTGCGAAATCTCAGAAAACGTATATGCATGGTTTACTTCAAACCGAAATCGCACAAAAAACCATCCTATAGAGTTATGTACAGAGCCCTCTACTTTTTATTCTGTCGAGACTCCGGTAAGCCATTTATAATTACAACGATATAACAATAGCTGTGTTATAATACACAAACGAGCACATACTACATAGTCTTTGCATAACCAACTTACATATTATAAAAATACGTAATTGTATTCTCCTCTAAACTTGCCTTCAGTCTAAAGTTTAAAACTTGCCAAACTCATCATTTAAATAATTAATGGAAACGATAAAGTAAGTAAACTTTTAAAAAGTTAGACCAATCAAACCTATAAACTGGCTATCTTTTTAAAAAGAGTAAAAATTAAATACCTATAGTTATTTGTATTCTAAGTAGGTAGGTGTTAGTTTACCAAAAATTACTATAATAGATAATAGTAATTGTGGTTTTCTAGTACGGTAATAATTTTTAAAAATCGTATCTGGAAAATAATTACAAGACAAAAGTTATTGACAAGACCACGTTCCGAAAATGTGTCGAATTTCCTACTGCACTTTAATAATACAAAAAAATATGTGTAATTTATGCGGTTGCAGAAATCCGTTAAGACGGTATTTATTTATATTAATTATAATAGTTGACTATATACTACACACCCATACTGCAGTATACCAAATTTGAAAACATTCACTGTTTTTTGTTAGTTTTATTTTCGACATTGGTTGCAATTTAAAATGCCTATAACTTATTATTAAGTGTATTTATTATTCTGTACTATAGGGTTGTTGAAAATATTCAATGAAATGTTCTATCAAACAACTTTAAGGAAGTAATTTTATTTCAGTTGAACTACATAAATGAGTAAAGTTTGGTACAACTTATTAACTTTTTTTTATAAAATTAGTAATCACGCATTATCACCTATACATACAACATTCAACATTATTAGCGTTACGTGAAATGGATATAAAAGGAATATAAATACAAATTTGAACTCGTAAACTAATAGGTGTACGTAAAAAAATGCCCCTAATAAGTTTGCCTCAAACATTCAAAATTTATGTATACATGTATGTTTTAAATCAATGTATACATAATAATATGTCATGCTGAACCAAGTATACACATATTATAATATATGTATATATGTCATATATATTATAATATTCACTATACATGTGTAAATATAAAAATATAACCTGTCTCGGCGTGCAACTGCAGAAATAGGCAAAATCGATCAAATACATTTTTACAAGAAAAATTCCAGACTATGTTATTTACTATGTCGTTTGCATACATTATAGATAGGTGTATAGTAATGGTAAAATACAATATTATGACTTTATTATATTTCGCGTGGATGTAACCTATATATATATACCTCGGTGATATATAGAATTATGGGTTCGGCCGTTGTGCCCTTGTGATGTACCTGCAGGTACCTCTATAAGCGTATATTATTTATAATAATATTATCATTCTAAATACCAAGAGACGTGTCGTGTTAATACCTCAGAACAGTCTTAAAAAACCACAACACAATAACATCGCCGTTTTTAGTCTTTTTGAACGATTTGAAACAAAACTGTAATGTATAATATTTTTGTTCTTATTGTTCTTATTGACACTCATTTTCTTGTTTTCAGCTTGATTTAATATCTATACACCTACTGACCTACTTCTTAATGTTTGTACATAGATAAATAAATACAGTTTGTAAATGATGTACAACATTTTAATAACATGACGCTATAGCCTGTAATATTGTATTTCTGGTAAACGTCTCATGTATACTGTAAGAATCTCTCAAAATATCGAATATCACGTACTGTAGTAGTGTTATTATAACAATGAAGAGCATGTATAGTGTTTTTCAACAATGAATGGGTTAAATTTTCACTATATCTATTTAATCACAATCTATACTCATTTTGTGAAGTTATGAAGTCTTTAACATAAGTCCAAACATAGTAACTTACAACCTAACTTAATTTTTCTTGGAAAAAGGAAGTATAATCTTATCTTGAAAAAATAAAAGCACATACAAACATTCTTCTATTACCTATATAGGTACAACCATTTATATATTAATAACAATTTCAATAAAAGTCAAATTAATAAAAAATAAAATAGAAACTGAACTTTTTTGATTCATAAAATCATAATAAATAGTTTAATAACCGGTATTAAAAAATAGACTTTTGATTTTTTCTTTCTCTTCTATAGTCTGTTATACTTTTATACTATTACTCATCAAATAATATAGAATGCATGTTACAATTTAGTTAGTATAGGTTATGACTTATGAGTTATGACTAATGATATTATGGGTAATAATCGTTAGCCTAAACGGATATGCATATAAATACGTAATATAATCACAGTAAACGCTCTCATCTCTAAGAAATAAATAATAATAATAAATCAGATTCTTTGAAGTGTAACAGCCTCTATGAGAACAATTCAAATAATGTGCATGTGGAAGGGATTCCATTATTGCATTCCGTTTAATTTTCGGGTCATTTGAATTTAAAATCGGTATCTCTTTTAAATGAAACAATTAATTTTACTGAGATAAATAATTTATAAAATACTTTTGGGACGTTGCTAACATATTAGTGATAATGTGATATTACATATAAGTTGTATAACAAAAAAATTATGAAATAATGAATGAACGAGACATATCATCTTATTTAAAATTTATCACTGTTAGAAAACAAAATTATAACAACAAATAACAATATATTCGTATTAAGTTACTGTTTAACAGTTATAAGTAAAATATAATTTTGACTGTTAGACGCATAATATAATTATAATATTATGATATAATATAATACCCCAAAATATTTTGTTATGTAATATGAGTGTTTTAATATTTTAGACGTCATGTCTGTAAATGTTTAATATGAGTTGTGAAATATTCAGATGACCAACAATAATACAATATAGATACAGGATGATTATTTTAGTTGTTTCAACAAATGTAGACTTTTGGAGTTTAGATATGAAGATTCAGAAGATTGAAGAGTAAAGTGGCAAATAGTAAAGTACGCCGCAAGTTCATACGTTTTATTATATTTATTATCTGTGGTATAATAAATAATATACATGTATTGTATATCCACCATTACTCAACAATAAAATCTAAATACAGTCTCGAGTGATTTTTAACAACTACAGCATCAGCAATGCTTACAACTGACAAATTTCTTAATGTACTATAATATGTAGATATAATATATTACCTATACGCGTTATACGTCATAATGAGTATTATATAAGTTTGGAAGTATATTTAAATTCGTATATACATTATCAACTAATAGGCCATAACCACGATGTCTGTTTTTCCTTAACAAGTGTAAAAAACCGAAATCACTAGTACTTAAAATAATTGATAATAAATAATAAGTAATAATATAATTGTATGTTAGGTATATATAATTATATCATGCAAATAAAATTTGACGCTTTTTGTGTTTGTTTATTTTTTCATATAAAATTAATCTTTATTTTATTTAATCATTTACTATTTTGGGTTACGTGATGATATAATTATACCAACCTATTACAATAATACCATAGAGACATATGCACATTGTATACGAATGGTATCAGTGTATCACAGGAACTATAATTTACCGTAATTATTTGCGTTTATATTATTCAAAAAGTGTGGCAACAGGAACTATAAAAAAAAAAAATAATAATAAAATGCATCGTACTTAACAAAAGCCCGGAAAGTCCTAATGCGTGAATGCAAATGCATTCGTTGATAATAATCAGGGAAAAGAGACCATCAAATTGGCTACGACACGATTGAGTATAAAACAACTTTTTTGTGACACGATTGATCAATTTTGTCGACGTATCAAAGGGTATAAAACTATAAAGAAATACAAAATAACCTACACGATTGAGCATCAAAAACTCTGAAACGTTGCCATTTTCAATTTTAAACTATATTATAAAAAAAAATATTTAATTAAATAACTGTAATAATTTAAAATATGGTATGAATTAAAATAATAACATGATTTCATAGTCAATAATAGCCACATTACATAAATCTGTTTGATAATAACAATAATAATAGTTATGACTTATGAAAATTATATAATCAAAATATGGTATGAATGGAAAAAATAGCATGATTTCATGTTAAATAATAGTCCCATTTTATAAATCTGTTTGATAATAATAATAGTAATAATAATTATAATTATAGTTATGAAAATAATAAAATCAAAATATGGTACAAATTAAATTAAATAGCATGATGTGACAACGTCCCATAAAATATTCTATGCTCAATCGTGTTGCTAAAAAGGTATATGCTCAATCATGCTTTACCGATCAGATTATGCATACAGGGTAATTTATTACTAATTCTTTTAATAGTAAATACTTTAAAAGTTAAAGATAAATAGGTTATATTACTTATATAACTATTACAGCTACCTAAACAACTATTTATTAGAAATTAAATATTTATCTATAAAAATTCCCAAAAATATATCCTACACTTAGAAATGACATTTTAAAATATACCTACACTTTTATTCAAAAAAGTTATAACTTAAAAAATACTATATCTATATATATCTAAAATATAATTTTTTCAAAAATATTTCCTTATGAGTATCAAATTATGTAAAAAAATTATTTGAAAAACATTAATACTTTTAAAAATAAAAAATGTTAACTGTTAAAAGAATCACCCAGTATAGTATTACTGTATTTTTTCCATAATATATGTACCGTTCCTCAAGTCATTGTATCTGTACTGAATACTGATATAAGAATAGATGATAGGTAGATGAATACTATATATAGTCATTATTATAATTAAATTCACTTTAAATTTTTTACATTCGAATTAATTGTATTGTTTAGAATTTTGGGGTTTCATTATATTATGTATTACTGCTGCGTTTTGATCATCACTATGACAAAGGAGATACTGCTTGTCTTGTGAGTTTTCTAAGTACGCGTCGGCTAAAAACCTTTTAAAGTATAAACTGCGGTAATTGAAATCTATACGACAAAAATTAAAAAATAAAAGTAATGATAAACGCACCGGCTACATTGCGTGTAACATAATATCAATTTTAAGACACGCTATTCCGCTTTTCAAGAAAAATCTACTATTTTGAAAAGATTAAAACTTATAACTAGTGTCACAAGTTAGTCTGTCAGCTGCATAATATGGCGTCATAAATATCTTGAAAACTATTGACTTGAAGATGACTATTTTTATTAATATATAATATGTATTTAATATTTATTATGAGTGTTATTTAAATAGGTAATTAGTTAAAACGTAAAAAAAACGTAAATTAAACATATTGAAATGTTTTTATATTTATGAAGTAATCACCTATATTCGCCAACGTTAACGGGCTCGTGCGTCATTATACATTTTAAATCTAACGAACTATTGTTATTATTCCAATAACCACAAAAGTTATGTCCATGTATTTATATTGTATCTATATGACTATATATCATATACAAGGTGATATTTTTAATACAAGACATTCAGTTTCTGTTAATTTTTGTTTCTGAAAACACTATTTTTTATACACATCCTGATTTCTGAGTTAGCCTAGATATTTTAATATAATTATATAAGTAATAACTAACAAACCATGTTTTTCATCCAAAAAATTCAAACTTTTTTATTATATTCTACATGTCTTACCCAAAGTAATTACTAATTAGGCAAATCAAATTTTTATCCTGAAGCAGAATATATTCCTTAGTGCATTAAGTGCATCATATTTATATGTGTCTGTATATATATAATATAGATAAAACATCGTATATATAAGAAAAACATTTAGATGTCACAATACTATAATAATTCATATCTCGTAATATTATGTTGAAAACTACATTTAAAAAATATATAAATACGAAATTCCGATTGGTTGAAAGTTACAAAACAATTAAGTTACTTAACAAAAATATAACCACCCTGTATAATTCTTTATACAATGTAATTCTTACAATGATTAATGCTTCATGACCAATTATAAATGAACACACTACACACACCATACATCTGGCATATCATGCGTGTATTCGTCCTGCAGGATGAATTAGATAATTAACAGCGAGTATGACGAATGTGAGTTCTTCAGAGATATTTTTTTGATATAACATGGCTATATATTTGTATGAATAATATTTTATTGTTACGATCAAATGTATAGTACGAAAAACAACATTTAAAAAAAAAAAAAATGTTTACGATTTTATTTTATTTTTATATTTTTTCAAGTTTTTTTACATTTCGAATGATTACATACATAGTTAATTTAATATTCCAAAAGAGAATATTTTTAGGAGTACTTCAATATATAAAAAGCAAATTTTAAACAAGTAGTTAATCTTCATTAGAAAAATAGTAAGGTAAGTATTTGAAGTTATAACAAATTAATAACTCGTTCAAAATTTGATTTTTGCTGTTCCAAAATAATTTTAAACAAAAAATATTTTGATTTGAAATACGAAATTAAAAATTAATTTTATCATATATTATAGACTATAGTACCTACATAATTATTGTCATTCAAAAAATTAAAAAATTAGAAAATGATAACGCAAGAAAATTTACAAAATATATTTTTAAAAAAGTTTAACATTGCCGAAATATTTTAAAGTAGGGCTCGAATTACAAGACGTTTGCATATTTTTTTTAAATGTCTTACACGAAGACTTCATAGCTACAAACGTGTTACAAGTTCTCTATGTTGTAACCACAACATTTTTTTGGGGCATTTTTTTATTTTTTAAGTCATTTTTTATTTATTCCTCTTAATACGACTAAAAAAATGTATTTGATTGAAATATAAACATATAGTACTACGTAATATAAATCATTTTCATGTTGAACTATATTACATCAGGTGATTAATTGCATACAACTTTTATCGAAGTATTACAGTGTAATACAAATGTAATTTGTCAAAAATAAAATTGTTTTTATATTTATAAACAAACCTAGTAGGTATACCTACACAATTCCACCAGTTAAATGCATTTATTGATATTTTTAGGGCATTTAAACCGAGTCCTAGATTTAGAAGTCATAACTTAGGTATACAATAATATCAGTGCACAGGCATAGTCGATTTATGATATATATATATAATATTTAGACCACGTGATACGATATCTTGAATGTGTACAACGATCATAATTACACCTAATAATTTCAATTAAAAAAATTAAGTTTGATAATTTATTAGAAATTAAAACAAATATGGTAATTTTACACCCACTTCAACAAAAAAGCTTTTACGGAAAACACTTGTTGTACAGTAAGTTTCGCGTTTTTTCGTATAATGTGGTGATATACCGATGCGCGTATGACGACGATTATAATTTTATTGATAACCCAAAGTAGCAGCTATATGAAGTTACTTTTTTTTAAACACTGCTGTTGTAGGGGTGGCCCGTATACCAACAGCTGTAGATAATAATTGAAGAAGCGGAAACCACTTCTCGACTACTTATGATACATGTGCTGCTGACAGTGAAAAAAATGTTTACCACTCGAACACTATACACAATATACATACCTACCTATTTTGTGAATGACACAATATATTCTATATTTAGTGAAAATCGCATGCAAAAATGTTGTAATCATTGACGTTAATTTAGAGAGAGCTGTGAGTTTATGCATTTACACGCCGTAAGTGCGCAATGTCTATACATATATATAATACAAATTACAAGGTGTAAGGCTTATACGCAGTCATGCAGAAATGTATAAACAGCTCTGCCGTCGAAACTTTCAAATAATTATTTACAGTAATTTATGAAAAAAAGGAAACGACGAAACGATTTTAACGTCTCGCCTATATAATATATTTTAAATATTACGTTATTTGGGAATATCGGGATGCCCAAATAATATATTCATGAACTTCACGCTGTTATCGAATACTGATATAGAATATAGTCCATCATAAAATACAACCCTATAAGCCCTACACATATAGGGTCCTTAACTTGGAGTACAATAATTACAAATAATAACGAAAAAATAAGTCAAATGTCAAGCACGCTTTAAAAAACAATCGGTTGTCCTTGGAGCTCTCGGGTCGAACTTGTAATATATTTACACGCGTGTCTCCCCCAGTGGGCTACAATAATAATCTTGACTAGCTCAGTTGCAGCAATTTTTTTACGCATAAACACCTCATTGCAAAACTACTAATGACTGCTATACAATATATTTTAATAACTGACATTGAGTACATGTTGGTCGACGGAGCAGTCTTTCATTAATGTTTTTGTATAAGTAGGTAGGTACCTACAAAAAATTTTTTTTATCATTCATCATTCATTCATATTATATATTATATGTTTTGGTTCGAGTGTTTTCTAAACATTATATAATTTTATGATGAAAGCATTTAACCCTATATAATATCATATATACCTATATAAATTATACTAGGTACATAAATTGCGTTTTCTAGCTTTATCTCTCACTCTCTCTCTAAAAAAAAATAACGTGTACCTGGATAGTTAATCGAAGATTAATGAAAAAAAGAAAGATTGTATCCTTGTGTTCGGTACTCAATATTCATTGCTGATTGGCCACTGAATTGAGGATTAAGAATTAATGTATAATTAAACAATCGTAACTAAAATGTAATCTATATTTTTTACTGTATAAAATCAAACCGTTATGATAGTATTATAGGTTCTTATTATATTATTTTCTTCTTTTGTTAGAAAAGAATACGGAAATAAGGAAAGAATAATAGATACCTATGGAAGTATATTTAAACATATTACATACATACAGAATGACGTAACCTTGTTATATTTTTTATACTGATTATATTTTATTGTAACCTATATATAATATAAAATATATTATGTTAGAAAACTAATGAACCGAAATCACATATTTTAGTTAAGTCAATTTCACTCGATATAATCACATCATACTGGTTTATAATATAAAATAAAAAAATGTATTCACTAATTTATAAAGTATCGGCTTCAAATCTTTAATGATTATAAATTAAGATAAATTAAGATATATTTGTATATATTTTATAGCTAATAGGTAGTACTATGTATTACAATTAATAACGTAGCCATAATTGTTGAATATTTTATGCGGACGTAATACACCTTGAATATTATAATATACGATCATTAACTATGAGTACATGACATTATATGTCTGTTTTTAAGTTTTAAAAGTGTAGGCATACAAACATGAGCAGCTAACAGGCATATGTGTGTATACAGTAATTAAATAATAAGTTCACACAATGAAATATTTATAAGAGTATATATTAATATTATAATAACATTTATAATAGTTACATCCAGGTCGAAGTTCATGTTGTACAATTAATTACAGCTATTTTAACGATTCGATCTATAACATTTGTATAAATACGCTACAGGTATCGTTTACGGGTGCTTTGTATATGCAATCTACTACCTACATCGTATCCATTATACGAACATGCTCAAAACAAATTTTCGAGAGTCAGAGTTGATGTTATATCCGTTCAAACAATCGAATAATAGATATATTTATTTTAAACGAAAATGTTAACGGTTTTCACGGTCTGTGCAACATAACACACATAATTATTATACGTTTTTATAAAACGGCACGTTTGCATTATAGCATTCGACTTATACAGACAAAAAGTGTTTAAACATATCTCCGTATCTAAATATTATGTTATTGTTCTTCGTTGTTTTTTAACGAATTTTGTAAAACTTAAATGAACTATCACTACTAAATGTGTCTATATTATTTCTATATTGCGTCTATATCTTTACACATTGTGCATTATTGAAACAGTTAGACGAAGAGTTAGTCAACATTATGGTATAATACCATAATATATTATATATAGTGGAAATATTTTTCACTTCGTTTGACTGGAAACTTATTAGTAATAAAGTATTAAGAATGAAAATACTCTTATAGTGGCACAGGCAGAGCTATCCAATACATGTGTGCTAATAATAATGTATCTGATCGCATAAAACAATATCAGATTAGTAAGTAATTATTTAATACTTATAATATATATTTACATATTTACACTTAAATAGTTATACGTGAATATGGATTAAAAAATAATAATAATATTATATAGGTAGGTACCATTTCTTACATTTTGAAGACTCTTATAAGTATCTATAGGTTTTAGTCGTTTGGACACTAAATAATAATATCATTATATTTTCAATTTCAAATAGTAACCAATATAATATTATGCACTAGATAATTAAAATATATTTAAAACTATAAAATGCATCAAAAGTGACATTGGTTTCAAAATTGAGTTTTCCCAGTATAACAATAGCATCTTCAAAATATTATCTACAAAACAGAAAAGTTTCCGTAATTTTTCATTCTTGAAAAAAAGTTTTACCTATACTCAGAACATCAAAATACGAGTGACTGATTAAGCACGCGTACAAATAAATTTAATTTTTTTCTCTCTTGCTGGTTAATTTATAAAAAAAAATCCTTGGCACCTTGTATTACAAAACGCTCGTGAAATATATGATATAAATTTGAATTTCATAAATTATGAAAACGAAATAATAACTTATACAATCCACATTATTTTAACATAATAACTCAATGGACATTATATATTATATATATTGAATGACGAACGAATGGTCCATTGATTATAATAATCAATTGATTAAAATTAAAATGTACAAAATATGAATTCTTATCTGGTTTTACGTTAAAGCTCACCCTGCTGAATCGTTTTTATTATAATTTAATTTTACCGATACTGTTCAAATAAGCACTAAGCACACTTAGTTTTTTAACCTTCAGGTGCTTGTTTATACATTATAAATGTATAAATCGTAATAAGAAAGAACCTAATCTAACTGAAGGTTTATATCAGCTAATTGTCGTTAGATTATTTTATGCACGTGACTAGTATGTTTTTATTATTTTGCTTGGGATTATCGGCTAAAGTCGTGACATTTCTAATGAAAAATGTATCTTTGAGAATACTTATTGTAAATTGTAATTATAATTAGTGGTACATAAATGAGAAGTATAAAATTAATAAAAATAACTAACGATATTTTAAGGTAAAATTATTAATTTAAAATATTAAAAATAAAATATGAGTAGTAAGACATCCATATTGTTCTTCTACTTCAAAAAGTGAGTGAATAATTTGTTTTATCAACTTACATTTAATTGTAAATTTTAAGTTTTCTCTCCCACAGTTTAATTTATAAAAATAGACTTGGTACCTTTTAATTATTATTATAAAACGTCGGATATAGGTATCTAATAAAATAGATATTATTTTAACTTAAGAGGAGGCCACATACGCGTAGGTATGTGTTATTGTCTACGTCTTTCAAAAATACTACATTTTATCAATTTTTATGTTCACAATATCCCATTTTACTCTGTTGTTATTTTAAATTAGAGTGAATTCTATTATAGCATTAAAAGTAAGATTATTGATAGGTGCTTATTGATATTTTAATTATGAAGCATTAGCTATGATTATTTAAAAAACTATATATATTGCCCTAGCTAATAATCTTACTTTTAAATCTTATTATAGTTAAATTCAATCTAATTTTGAAAATAACATAGTAAAATAGAGTATTGTGGACGTAAAAATGTATAACAAAATAGGACCATAATACAATTTGCTATGTTGTACGTTTGTAAGCTAGATACAACACATGCGGGCGAGTGTGACGTTTTCTCTTTAATAACTAAACTATACATTTATTAAAGATAAAATATAACATAGGTATGTCTTATTATTCTACTTCAGAAAGTGAATAGATAATTTTTTCCTCCTATAGTATATATTAAGTATTATAAACGCAGAGTTCGGACCATATTATAAATTATAATATTTCACACTGTGTTGTAATGATTATGATTATAAATATCAGTGAAGAAAGACTTCACCTTAAAGTGTTGAAATATATTTACTCTGATATGTTTTTAAATGTATCAATTCTAATTACTGCAGAAGAGTTAGCATTTTATGGCAATGCAGCGCTCAGATACAAGACGAAGAAATTATATTTTCGAAAATACAAAAATAAGTAATAATAATAATAATATACAAAACTAAAACATATCGACCTCGTTAAGGTCATAGACTCCACTTGGAACAAGAAACTCATCAAGGTCCTCTAGTTTGTTACCTGTGTATTCCGTTTTAATGTATGTGAACAATTTCCTGTTGTTATACATATAATACGTATAATATTTATATATATAAATAATATATGTAGCCATGTAGGTGACTTATATATCTAAAATACACACAAAACCTTAACAATTTACATTGTCATATCATAGGTTATTAAATAGGTATAAGATGCGTTATATGGGTGTATATATAAATATTATAATATTATTATCATTATTATATTTTAAAATATTATGATAGCAGTGGGTCGTGGTATGTACAAATATATGATATTTAATTCAATGTTCTGTAATGTTCAAAACTCAGTAATTCAACGTTGTATAGAGTTGAGGTATGAGGTTGAATAATCGAATCTAAAGCATACAAAAATCTCAACATTTATAGGTTCTTTTCATTTATATTTATTGAAACCCTATAGGCGTCAGTGATCATTGAGTAAGTAAGTTTACAACTCTATAGCTTACAAATGTTTTCGTTTTTTTACAAAGTCTTGTAATATATTATTATAATATTAGAACCACTATAAACTTAAAATTTTAATTAAGAAAATATTGGTGGAGGGGTGACAGAAACTTAATGCACCCTGTAGAAAAAACGCCCGTTCATTTTACCAGTTACGTACTAAATACTTAAATCCCCAACCAAGCAAACTATATTGACGGTTCTTGTATGTTGAAATATAATAGGTACTTGGAAACGTACTATGTAATATGTTCTAGTATTACAAATATGTATAGTTAAACAATTTTAAAACTATTAATTCTTATAAATAGTTATAAATAAATAAAAAATTAATATTTTCTAAAAATTACTACTGATTAAACTTTATATCTGATACTGAAAAATGTAAATTTGTATTTCTGAACAATAGACAATTATTTATCGTCTATATTTATTTTTAGTTTAAATAAAAATGTACTCAATCATTTTTACATTTGCTTTGTATATAATACATACCTAAGTACCTATCTAACTAATGGAACAAACTACAAAGGGCTGAGCCTGTATATTCTCTGATACATAAATATAACGATTTTTTTTTTGATTTTTTTTTTAAGGAGTCATCCAAATATCTTACCAAAGGCGGCTGATTCTAGTGATCTAAGCTCACAACAGTTGCCGGTCCCGATCGTCGTTTCCTATTTCGATGGGTTGAGACGAACACTGACGAGTTTCCAGAGCCTGAAAACCTAGCTATAATAGTTGGTTCAAAGGCCGAAGGAGACATAATACATTGGAGATTTTTTGAAGAAGGAAAATTAACTTATTCTAGTCAAATCGCAAGGTTTGAACTCAAGCCAAATTTAAAAAATAAAATTTGGCAACCGAATTAATTAGATTACCCAAAGAAATAGACTTTTCTTTCTACCATAGATACAGAAATGTTGAAAGTAGTAGGAGCATCATGGGCTCAGACGCAACTATCGTGGTGTTTGATTATTGCAATCACTTTGTTGGGTTTGCTAGCATTTTATTTTGGAGGAACGATCAGGTAAAAATTTGATGTTTATCAACTAATTCATAAATATCTGACTATTATTGCGTGTTTGTTCAGAAATGAATATGATGGTAAATATGCCGCAACAGCCTTTTGGAGCAAAGAATTTGGAATGAGAATTGATTTCTGTGGCCAAAATAACGATCCGCTTAAAGTTAGAAAAGGAGTGGCAAGAGCTTATTATAGACCGGATTTATCTGAAAACGGGTAACAACAAATTGCACATTTATAAATTATAATTATTAATTATTATTAACTCGGTAATATATATATTATTATATATATATATATATATTTTATATAATTAAATTTAGATGGGCAGTTTTAGAAGTGGAGACTCAGGCGGAATACCCGGACTATGTACAAGCTAAGGCTGCTGGATATTTGGAAGGAAGTTTGACATGGCGGATGATATATTGGCACTGGAAGAACACAGTGGAAAACACATGTACCGGTAGAAAGAACTTCTGTGAACGAATAAGAAAGTATTTAGAAGAAAATGCTGAAGAGATTAAACGAATGGCGAAACGACGAGGAGAATCAGACCCGTTTTGGCATCAAGTAATTTGAAAATATTTTCAAAATTATTTAGAAATAAATATTTTAAAATTGTATTTTCACCTAGGTTAATATGTTTTACACGCAATTGAAAGCATTGGAGGATGGTTGGCGATTTGGCGTAAAAAGAAGCAGGCAAGACATTGACATACCATCTGTGGACTTCTTGTAAGATTATTGTTTTATTGTTATCATTTGAAACTGAGAACTTTTCGCCAATAATATCATAACTGGATTTATACTTATTATGCGTATACAATGCATTTTATTAAATACTCCATACATGTTATTTGCGCTCACATAATACCTATTAATTTAATGAGTTTTATTGCTGTATATATCAAGTCAGCGATAATGGAAATTTTAGCTTTACTGTTCGAAATAATTCAACATAACATACAGATTTATTAAATCACAGACAATTACAGTTTGACATATTAATCCCATTAATACCAAATTTAATATTGTATTAGCAAGACATTGATATAAAGCATAATAATTACACGTGAAAAATACAATTGTTTGTTCTCAGGTGGATGAACATCATGCCGGATTTAAAAAACTTCGAACAAAAATGGAACGCATCAAAAGATTTTAATCCAGATAAGCCACCACTATCTGCTACATTGATAAAAATTATCAGCACTAACCCAATTGACTTTGTATTAGCTCAATCTGCATCTGGATAGTAAGTTTGCGTTAATACGTAATTATGCATTTAAATGATTTGATAGTGTATTGTAAAAAAAAAAAATAATAACATTCATGTTTCCAGTTACGGGTCAATGTTGCGCATACAGAAACGCTACAATTTTGGTTTTCATGAAACTGAAAGCGACGATAGTGCGCTTGTTAATGGAAAGATAGTCGAGTTTATGTCATATCCTGGATCAGTTTATTCTCAAGATGACTTTTATAAGGTCATCAAGAAAGGTTCTAAGACGGAGACTACTGTTGTGGGGACAGAATTACAAAATAACAACAGACAACTCTGGGAAAAGATTATGAAGACCGATCAAGTATTTAAACATTCATAGTTATTAAGAATACAAATATACAATGTAAAGTTTTTTAAATTAAAATTGTGCTTTAAACAGGTCCTGTTGGGAGCAAGAATCATGGCGGCCAATCGTTTAGCGAGTAACAGTAAGAAATGGTACGAGGTATTTTCGAGAAACAATAGCGGCACCGGAAACAAACAGTGGCTGGTCATCAGCACGAATAGCACATCAATTGCATTTGGAGTCATCGAACAAATGCCGGGCATTGTTAGCTACGAAGAACTTTCCAAAACACTTTTATCCACTGGTTATTGGGTCAGCAATAGTAGTCCGTGTCTCAAGGTCAGTTGTTTAAATATCGACCTCACGCAATTAGTTCGTACACTATGGCGACTATGGTGAATATATTTTCTAGGTTTCTTGCTAGCGCGATCGGTCTAAATTGTACACTATCCCCTCGGCAAACACTATTCCAATGAAGATTCGGCATGAGCACATTTAGATGAATGTCGACTAAAAACAGTCATTAAAAGACCCAAATATATTGCATCTGCTGGTTAAATATTTCGCCATAGTCACCATGAGACACCGCATGTGTAAATAATATATACACTATATACAGCTACAGCCATATTGCTATAATATACCTAGGTATAGTTTATCAATTAGGTTTATACGTGACGGACTGATTTTCATTTTCTAGAGATCATTTATACACAAAAGTCGACTTCAAACATCACTAAACTATCGATTTAAAAATATTCCGTTTTCTTTAAAAAAACATAATATACTGATAATCGATGTACATTATTACAGTAGGTAAATACAATATAATATATTTTTAAAAACTACTAAGTTGAAAAATGTATTCCATCGTTACATATTATTTTGCTGTCGTCAACAATTCACTGTTTGTACGTTTTAGATAGAAATAACACTTAAAAAGTTTCGAGACGTCAAACGTCTAATTATATTACCGACTTCTATATCTACCACACACATTTTCAGTGTTATTATACTCCTGAGACCTGTTGAAAAACATAAACATATATGAGGCCTCGCTCCTATATACTTAGTACAATATATGTATATATAGGTACTTGATGTATTTTACAAACGCTTTGAAAATGTTTTTTTTTTTTTTAAATCGTCCCTTATTGTGCGCAGGAAACTGTTTACATGTCGGGCGGCGACGGACGGGACGCTGCCGATCACCCGGTGGCGAACGTACTGCGCAACGGACAGCAGAACGTCACCGACATTGGAACGCTCGTGGACCTGATGCGGGGCACCGAGATGTCGTTGATCGGCCGAACGGACCTGCTGGGTGTCAAGACCAACGCCATGTTCCGCCGGTTCGCCAACCAGTCGTTTGTGGAACAGCTGACCGCGGCCAACCGGCTGCAGTCGGCCGACGCCACGGCGCCGCTGAAAGACGACCGCACGACGATCGTCACGAACCGGCTGCCGTCGTCCGCCGTGTCCGACGACAAGTCGGACGCGGACAAGTTCTTCACGGGAACCGTGGACCTGAAGGTCACTTCGGCGAACATGAACGGTTACTACGCGGCCTCCGGGCCCCCGTTCACCATGGACCGATCCGAGGTCGAACCGTTCCGGTGGTCCGAGAGCCCGATCAGGCACTTGCCGCATTACGGGCACCCGGATGTCTGGGACTACGAAGTGGAGGGCGTCGTCTGGGTCTGGAAATGATGACCGGAGATCTTGCACGCGTGTCGCAATACTTAAATATTATACCCAACCGTGCGTGCACTTTACAGTACCTATATACAACGTGCAAACTGCACGCGGAACATTACGCACGACCCTTATTACTGAGTGAAGATAAATTGCACGAAGCACGTATCGGACAGACGTTATAGACGACTTACAGTTAGAAATTTATGTCTCACCCGGAAAAAAATATAAATTACACAAACTCGCGTTTTTGTTTTGCCCGGAAATGTCCCAAACTCCCGCCCAACGTAATTATACTATATAATATGTGATACCTATTACCTATACTACCAGTACTACCTATACACTATGGACGATAATAGTATACACTCTAGAGATGAATTATTGTGACTGCAAGTGAAATCAAATTATCACACTCGTACCCCCCCCCCCCCCTTATAATATAATAGTGTTGCAGTGAAATGAATAACAACTAATTGGCTGTAGTAGTATTTTATCTCATCGCACGATATTTTATTCGATACTAGCTAAATATTATAAACTCGTCTTTCCAAATCACTACAACTATTATCAATTTTTTTTTTTTTTTTTTTTTTAGTACCTTTATAGACTATTTTCTTTATTTCCTATTTCTCAATAAATTTATATCATTTATTTTTATTTTAAATATACGCAAATGTTCTTGTTTCGTAACATGCAATATGATATTGTGATGTAACTTTTAAATAAAGATTATTTTAAATCGAATCTAACAGTGTTTAATTTATTGTTTTTAACCGTCAAAATAGTCTGTGAAACATAAATAATCCCATCAAAAAGTATATTACATTAAGTTGAAAACCGTTAATGACTGGTCTTAAGATCAATATGAGTTGTAAACGACATAAATATAGTTAAATATGCATGGCATAAATTACATTATAGTTATTATACCTAGGTACCTAATTATTAGGTATCGATTTACATCGACTTCGTGGTTTAATTATAACGCTTAAAGAAAAAAAAGTCAATAATTATAGGTATTATATCTATTTATTATAAATTGTGTAAATATCAGCAATAATCAAGGACGAAATTTCAGTTTTTCTAAAACGCTCTATTGTACATTCTCAGAGAGCCGGTGAATGCATTAATTTTAGAAGAAAATGTGTTTTTTTTATAGTAGGTAGAAAAAATGTTTTGATTTTAAATTTCAATATCTTTTCTGGTAGGAAATTAAACCTGGGTAATACTTTTGGGGATCAAAAATACAATTCCAGCACTTCTCTAATAAATGGGAAAATCAAAAAAAATAACGGTAAAACGGGAGTTTTCTCACAAAATCAGTATTTGAAAAAATACAATTTCTTATATCATGGAATTCAAAAGCTAGTAATCGTGTACCTATAGGTTCTTAAATGAATGTCTGCGTACTGTTGGTTTTTTCTCTCTGCCCCAATAGTGCCACATAAATAAAAGTATAAAACGCATTCAAAGAATCATTTTTTTTTTGTTTTTCACTCTCTTTTTTTAACAAACGATTGTTATCTTAACTAATTTATGTAATTGGGCCTGGCCCGTTTAAAATTTAAATTAAATTAATTTATCTTAGAGTAAAATCACCTATTTCACAATTGTAGAGAATAACAATTTCAAGGGTATGACAAATTAATTTGTCTAAATATTGTCTCAAAACAATTTAATATTCATTTAAATTTACAAATATTATTTATTTTTAAATTCAAGTAATAATAAAATATAAAGCTGATATGACAAATTCTAACCTAACCTAACCTCAAAAATAGTATGCTCAAAAATGTTTGTAATACCTAGGTGATTTTAATCTTAATTTACTAAAAAATCATAAATAAATTATTTTACATGAATGCGTTTTATCAGTCTTGCGCGTGGATCTGAGAAAGAAAACAAATATTGCTCTGACGTCCTTTTAAAATGTTGACTAAATGTTTATATAAGCATTTTCTATGCAGGGAATACTTTACAAAATATTTTTACTCTTTTTGAGCTATTTTCTATAGGTAGTGTACTAGTGTGCCAGCCATGTGTGAAATTTCGATTTTATTTTACTTTTTTCAATAAAGTCGTTTGAAAAATGTTCGTTTGGTTAAAAAGCTTGAAAATGTAATACAAGATTTCTTATAAGTTATTATTATAGCTATTCAAAATATTAAAAAAAACATTGGCACAAACTTTTTTTATAAGCATATACATTCTTTAAATGTCAAATTTTTATAACTTAAGCTTGAAAATATAATATAAGTTTCATCATAAGTAGTTCATACTAGCCAAAAAATCTAAAAAATATTTAAGCACAATATTTTTTGACGCTATTGCCTATTGACTATTTGACTATTTAACTATTTGTATCACCAAACTATATTCATAGTCAGAATTTCACACCGATCTACGTTAAATTTAAAATGAATCTATCGTTCTATTAGCAATAACTCATACAAGTTACCTTTAAATATCATTACGATAATTGGGCACTGAAATTTTCCATAGAGGAAAATACCAAAAAAAAGCAATAGCTGAAATAGCTTATAGTGGATTATGGAAATTTAGAAAAATTACAAGTGTCCGTCAATATTAATATTTTTAATATTTTCCCTTTGTATTGTATATATATTTAAAATACTTTGTTACTTTGTTACTTACTTAAAATAATCCCGGGACCAACTAGTGTAGTACCTGTAAAAAACCGGGACCCAACTAGTGTAGTACTTACGATTAGAGTCTACTACTTGAGACCCAACTCGGATGCACCGGTTTTCCTGTATTTATTGATCACGGCTTAATTTATTTATATACATATTCCATCACGACTCACAATAGATAGAAATATTACTATGAAAAAAAAATGGAATAGACTTATTATAGGTCTAAGGTGTATTTATGATATATGCACCTTGGTATGGACTATGAAGAACCTTGAGTAATAGATAGAATTCTATCTATTTCTAAATATTAGTTACTATTGACACGGTAATGTATTTGCAAGACAGGTTTTTTTTTAATTTATAAGATTCTAACTTGATACATACGATTTGTTATGTTTTAATTTTTACTTTATGATAGTCAGTGAACGCGCACGAAATATAGAAAATCAAAGAACTTTATTTTTATTACAACTATAAAAAAAAACCATTAATGAAAGTGCCTGAAATTGTTCAGGTAGGCAACTAAAATGTCTAAATAGTTGTGCCTGAATTGCGATGTTGTGGGCATCCACACTTGGACGATGCCGACAACAAATCAAGCAAATGAAAACTACATAACTAAAAATAAGATAATAAAAGTAAAGGAAAACAGTTCATAAAGGGGGATGTGGATGATGCAGGTATCAACTAGCATGGAGTGGGGATGTATCTGTGATCGGGTTCGTCTGGTGCAATGTTCACAGAGCTCACACAAAATCGGACCAAATCTTATAAATAAACTTATAATACGAAAGTCCAGTGATGGTGAAACAACAGGCCAAGTTGATGATAACGATGAACTGGATGATATTTCGCACAGCTTGCAAGAGTTTCTGTTGCCTGGTGGACTTACGTGTCAGACTCGCTGTGGCTCTGACACGGACAGGATGATCTGGGCGGCCGCTCACACAACTCACTAAAGTTACTTGCGGATTTACAATCAAAGTCAAACACTTGTCACCGATTTCGATCACGGACACTAAGCAATGAGCGACAGATGATAGCTGCTTGTCAAATATATATTTATATAACACCGATAGTGGCACTATAGCCTATAAGTCAATGCCAAACCGGTGTGACGATATTGTATAATAATAAATGACTTACAAGCGATATCGTTTTGGACAAATATTTAACTTTTCATCACAATGAGTAGAAATAAAAATTCAATACAACATATCAATCGTGGTACTTAATGTATGCAGTCTCTGCTCAGAGCCGTGTTAAAGGGGGGCAAAGGGGCAACTGCCCCTGAGCACCGTAGTTTTATAAAAGTAAGGGAGCGTCTTTATTTGTGCTTAGTATACTATCTGTGGCCCCAAAGACCAAATATGTTATAATTTTATAAATAAAGGACACCGTGGTGAACGATGAAAAAATAAATTTATTTAGACTTTTTTTATCGAAAATCCCTACAAAATCCATTACAATTTTATCGACCATGGTCTGTACCCTGTACTGACTACTGGCTACTGTGTATTACCATTAATTATAAATACCTACAAGTACTAGTAATAACAAATATTTATAATCAATGGTATTATATGAACTACAAAGATAAAATATTGAATCGTGGATTTATAAAATATATCCATTTGTATTACAAGGTCTGTTTCAAATGCTAGTGGTGAACGTTAGTTTTCTGTTTTGAAAATAGTAAAAACATATCTCCACTCATCATTAGCAAATGAAATCATCATCTTTAACACTCTTGTGCATGGAATCTGAAGTTATAAAGAATATTGATTGAAGAATCTTAGTCCAGATATTTTTTAATGATAAGCAAGAAAAAAATTATAAAATATTGTTTGATATTTTTTTCATATCTAAATATCCAATCCGGTTCTCTAAGGAACTAAAAACCTTGTTTTTCTACACAATAAAGAACACTCTAAATACCAACAAAGCTTCTCTTAATTTTTCCTACTGTCAACATTTCTCAGTCCCTCGGCTTCCGGGCACACTTCGAATTTGAAATCTGAAATATATTACAAAGCAATTTCTAAGACCAAAAGTAGTAATCCATGCAAATTTTAGAACTTTATACAAAAATTGGTCAGCTTACCATATACCTAAGACTGTACGCTTCATTCAATAACTCACTCAGTATTAATAAACAGGATGCTACCTATAAATATTCACATTATACTTCAGCTGTTTTCTCATCCAAACTATGTCTAAATAATTACCAATCTATCTTGCCTCACACATACTCATATCGCATATATCCTTCCCAACAACTGTTAGGTATTTTGATATTAATGATAATTTTTCTGGACTCTCAGAAGAGTTTCTTTTTAACCTTGAGAGATTTCTCTCCCCTTTATTGTTTCATCTATTCAGGAGATCTCTAGATTATTTTTTTCTGACATAAGGAAGTTAAGTTATACTACTCCTATCTTGAAAATAGATGATTATTCAAATGTTAAACATTTCCGACCCCTTACTGCTGTATCTCATGTAACTAGTTAGATGTAACTAGATCGAATAAAAGAAAAGGCTGGGCAAATAATAAGAGACTATCGAAAAGGTTTTAGAGTTTGTAGATACACGACAGACGAGATGTTCATAGTCAGACAACTGTTTCAAAAATTATGGGTGTTTGACAGAGAAGTACATACACTTTTTGTTGATATTAAGAAAGCCTACGATAGTATACGTATTCATAGGAAGAACCTACTGAACATTATACTTCAATTTTAAGATATCATTAGATCAAACAGATAATTTGTAAAGCTACATGCCGATTGCCTATTATATATCTACCTTTATATTTTTGTGTAGGGCTCTATACTTGAACTTATAAAATATGAGGTACAACATACGTACCTTTATAGTATAATATTAATATATATTATATACGATAATAGCTAAATTATATATGGGATTCTGGCTTGTGCATGTGCTAACTGCTAATACCTAATAGAATAAACAATATTGTACTGTGCAATACCCTGCCTTGCTTTTGTGCACCTCGCACTCGTGGAGCGTCAGGACAAGCAGTATTACAAATTAGATAATAAAAATCAATACAACTTATCAAACATAAGTAAAATATTGAAAATATTAATTTAATTTAAAGTATAATAGAATAGTTAAAGCTATTATAAATTTGAAGACATAATAATAATGTTTTCAAATTGTTCGAATAATTATCTAGATAACATTTTGCCCAACTCTAGCCAAACAAATCGGCTTCAAGATTTTAAATCATACCTCCAAAATGTATCCAGTATGTATTGTTTAAGGGATGAACCCATGGCAGGGTGGTGTGGAAATCGCTGTCCAATTACATAGGTTTATGGCCTTGCTGTTCAATTAGTTCGCAAACCGGTGTAGGTATCCATATACAGTGTGATCACGCTATTAGGTACCACTGAATATCTCAGTCGAGTGACCTTGTATTGAAATGGGGTTTTCGGGAGGTGATAGGGAGTACTTAAATACATATTTTTAGACCAATTGCAAATTTTTAGCTCTCTCGGTACGCGCATGCACAATACAACTTACTTTTTTTTAAATGACAACCCACATATTTTTCTGATTCAGGTAGAGTATTTTTTTTTAAACATTTATTGTAAAAAAAGTTTTTTTCTATTTTCAAAACTGACCAAGTTAGAGTAAGTCAAAATTTGAATTTATGCATAATTCGTGTCTAATGATATTTTCATTTAAATAATGAAATAAGTGTGAAATAAAAATGTAGAACAAAATAGTTATAATAATAATAATATTAATATTATAATAAAAAATAAAATGATTAAATAAATTTATCGTATGAATTGTTCGAAATTTTCGCCATCATGTTCTAAACATGATTCCAGTCGTTTCAAAAATTCAGTCGATGTTGCCGTCTTGATTTGGTCCTCACTTAAGATATCACATGCTACCTGTATTTTGTTTTTTAGATTCTGAGCGAAGCGATGAATGTATTGGTTTTACAATGATGTGTGTTTTTTTATTTTTTTATTTTTTTTTGTGTCTGTCATCACGTTTTGGGACAGAAAAAATGCTTCGATTTTCTTCAATAGTACCTTTTCTGATAGGAAAGTGAATCTAGTTGGTACTTTGGGGGGTCAAAAGTCAAAATTTCCCAGTAGTTTTCAAAAATACCGTGAAAAACAAATGAAAAATTATGGAAAAACGGGAATTTTTACGGAAAACCAATTTTCGACAAAATCGATTTTGGTTTTTGGTATAACTCTAAAAGAAATGACCGTAGAGACATGAAATTTTGACCGAATGTTTATATAAGCATTTTCTACACACCATATCATTTTCAAAATATTCTGACTTATTTTGAGCTGTTAACGGACATTTTCAGTTTCCAATTTTTTTAGTTTTTTTCTATAAATGTCAATAAAATTTTATTTGTTGGGTAAATAATCTTGAAAATTTAATAGTAGGCTTCTAATATATAGTTTCAAAGGCAGATGAAAAATATTAAAAATCCGTAGTCGCAATTTTTTTTATAAGTAATTTAAGTTGAAATGTTGACAAAATACGTAACAATGACGAAAATGTGCAATTTATTTGAGTTAGAAATTCATAAAAATTTTTCTTTTTAAATCTAAGATTTGAAAATGTAATACAAGATTCCTCATAAGTTTGCCTAATTTTATCAATAAAAAAAAGTTTAAAAGCAAGTCATAATAAATTTTTATGAGCATTTTAAGTTCATAATTTGTACAAGATTAGATATTCCCTCGATTTCTCATGTAGCGATTTTCTTATTTTGTTGCAATTCAAAACAAATAACTGTAGATGCATGAAAATATCAATGAATGTTTATATAAGCTATTTCTATACACCATTCAATTTTGAAAATATTTTGATTTGTTTTGAGCTGTTTACAGACATTTTTAGTTTTCAATTTTTTTTAGTTTTTTTTTTTATAATTGTCAATAAAATTTTATTTGGTGGGCCAAAAAGTCTGAAAATTTAATACAAGCTTTCTTATATTGTTACAACATCAGATGAAAAATACATAGGCATGATTTTTTTTTATAAGCATTTAAAGTTCGAATTTTGACAAAATTTGTCAAAATCTCGAAAATTATAAATCATTGTAATTAAAAAAATTATAAAATGTTCAGTTTTTATAACTAAGTGTTGAAAATTTAAAACAAAAATTCTCATAAATAAATCATACTGTAACCAAAAAATCTAAAAATTATATCAACATATTTATTTTTACAGACATTTTAATTTCAAATTTAGACAAAATTTCATATTTAAACCAAGAATAATGATTTTAGTTATTTTGATATAATTTAAAAATATTATTTGTTGGTATATGAAACTTTTAGAATATATTGTTATATTTTATATACACGCAATGGCATTTTAAAATATAATTTTTGAGAAAAATGAATTTAACCAACTATAGTAAATACTAATGCCTATAATACTAAAATGAATTACTTTATTCACAATAATATCATCAAATACATTTAGACTTAGTAAGATATTATAGACTGACTGACCGTCTTCCCTCAGAATCGTTTTTCTTATTCAATGATATATATCATTGGATTAAATTATTGAAATCTAACACAATCCATTACAGTGACTCACTTGTAACCTACTGTACAGCAGAGCGACATACACTTACCCGCCCTTTTAAGTCCTGAAGATTGACAGGTGGATCTGCATAAACCAGTTTTCAAATATCCCCATAAAAAAAAATCCAATGGCGTTAAATCCGGGGATTGTGCAGGACAAGGAACAACGCCATTAGTACCTATCATACAAACAATTCACACGATAAATTTATTTAATCATTTTATTTTTTATTATAATATTAATATTATTATTATTATAACTATTTTGTTCTACATTTAGTTAATACAGTTGACGTAATATCATACACTAAAAATAATGTTTAATTATTTCACACTTATTTCATTATTTAAATGAAAATATCAGTAGACACGAATTATGCATAAATTCAAATTTTTACTTACTCTAACTTGGTCAGTTTTGAATATAGAAAAAAACTTTTTTTACAATAAATGTTTAAAAAAAAATACTCTACCTGAATCTGCAGAAAAATATGTGGGTTGTCATTTAAAAAAAAGTAAGTTGTATTGTGCACGCGCGTACCGAGAGAGCTAAAAATTTGCAATTGGTCTAAAAATATGTATTTAAGTACTCCCTATCACCTCCCGAAAACCCCATTTCAATACAAGGTCACTCGACTGAGATATTCAGTGGTACCTAATAGCGTGATCACACTGTATATCAAATATGTAAAATTCTTTTGGTCCGGTCACACGATATTGTTAATATTTACAGGCATTTTTGTAAATACCATGGATAAATAAAGTAGGTATGGTAAATACCTATACATGTGTTTATCACCTTACAATGTAAAAAGAGATAATTGCCTGTTCCGAAAAACAGTCACACAGTAAATTCTGTAGTATATCTGTATTCTGTAATGACGCACAATATAAACACCACACACTAGAGAGCCTAATAAAAGACATTAAGACGTTTCTAGAAACTATAATCAGTAAAAAAGTATGTAATAAAAAATATATTTTATAAATCAAAATTTAAAAAATTTAAAATGTTCTTCTACAATGTATTTTAATTTCACCTATCCTTTTTTCGTCTCAGTGAAAACGGAAAAATAGAATTAAAAGTGGATCAGTTACTATTATCAAGTT